>ML660218.1:1571559-1782363 GCA_007570785.1 Antilocapra americana | reverse complement strand
GCCGGGCGGCCGCGAGCCTCCTCCCCCTCCCGGAAGCGCGGGGCGGGGTCCCCGGCCGGGCCGCGGGGGCGGGCGCGGGGGCCGGGCCGGGGCGGGGCGCGCTCGGCGCTCGCGGGCTCGGCCGGCGGTGCGCGCCCCACTCCAGCTCCAGGCGCGGGCCCAGGCCGCCCGGTTGCAGCCCGGCAGCAGCAGCAGCAGCGGCCGCTCGCGGGGAGGCCCCGCGCTCCTCGCAGCCCCTCCCCGGCGCGGTGCATGGAGACGAGGCCCGCCGCCCGGCCCTGAGCCCGCCGCCCGGCCCAGGACGCGCGGGGGGCTAGGGTGGCCTCGGGCTCCGGCCGGCCGGCCGCCCACCCCCCGCCCCCGGCCGCCCGAGGAGGGCTGCGCGCGGCCCGCGGGCCTCGTCGTCCGCGCGGATCGCCGCGGCCCGGCCGTCCCGTCCCAGGAAGTGGCCGTCCTCACCGCCATGGCTCACTCCCCGGTGCAGTCGGGCCTGCCCGGCATGCAGGTACAGGCGGGGACCGGGCCGCCGAGGGGCGGGAGGGATGCGCGGGCCGGGGCGGAAGCGGGGAACTTGCCGTGTAAACACGGCCGCTCCCCCCACTCCGGTCCCCCCGAACGCTGCCCCTCCCGGGGTCGCGCCGGCCTCCCGCGCCGCGCTCGCCGCCTCCGGGGCGCTCTGCGCGGCCCCGCGGCTCGGGTCTCGGGGGTGGGGTGGGGGCCGTGCAGGGACCTGGGGGGCCGTGGCCCGGAGGCGGCCCTCTCCGGCCGGGAGTCGCGGGGGTCCGCGGGGGGAAGGTGCGCTGCTGGCCGCGTTGCCCTCCTCGCGTCCCCCTCCCGAGCCGCAGGCCCCGCGCCGGCCCATCCCCCGGGAAGAAGTGATGTGGAGAAATGCCCTTGGAGGCCCCGCTCGATCTCGGGGCGCGGGCGGGGGCCGGGGGTGGGCGGCGGCGGAGGCCCTGGTCCCTCCCTACCCCCCATCCCGGAGCGGGGTGCCCCCGGGCGCGCCCCGGCTCGTCCTGGCCCGGCGGGCGGAGACAGGGCGGGGAGAGGAAGGGGTAAGCGCCAGCTCCGCTTTCAGCGCGTTGGTCCGCACGCTTCCTCCCGGTGTAGACGGACGGGAGGGTGCAGAGCCTGGAACCCCCTCTGGAAGGGAGGAATCGATCGGACAGCGTAGGTCCCGGGACTCTGGGCTGGACTTGGGGACTCGATTGGATCCGGCCACTGAGAGTCCCTTCCCACTAACCCTCTCCGTGGCTACTTTGTGGCCTGTTGGCCTCCCAGCGACTTAATTTTTTTTTTCCTGGAGTGGGGGCGGGGAGAGACGTTGAATTTCACATTTACCTGGATGCGTCAAAGTAACTTTTTCGCCTTCGGGGACTATGTTTAGCCCTTTGAAAAAATAAAACCACCTTTCTTGGCTAGTTTGTACTGTGTGTAAACGGATAAATGGTGGCAAATGATTGGGATTAAAAATCTCATGGAAGGGTTAGGGTTATCTCTTAAAAGTTTTGTTTCCCCCAGGTTAGCCGGCGACGGAGCGTACGAACTTTAAGAAAACAAGCACAAGTACCCGAGTGGATTATTTGTATTTCAGTGTTCAACGTGCTGTTTCGTTTTTCTTTTTTTTCCTCCCCTCCCTCTTGAGGGCTGAGAAGTATTTGGACCACATGGGAGCCAGGAATCTGCGCCCTCATTCGAGAGAGAGATCATTTCTCTAAATCCGAAATAGAAAAGTTGACTTCATTGTTCAGGTTTGATACCTAGAAAAATAGGAGCACAAAGTTACCGGGATTTTAGCTTTTTTTCCCTTAAGTGGAGTAACAGTTAATGTTAATAACTTTACTGTGCTTAAAAAAAAACTGTCCTTGAACCTCCCGTAAAGAGCTTTTAAACGCGCATTTAAAAACCTAAGCTACTGCTGACCGCCAGGTAGAAATCAGATGTGGTTTCTTGGTATTTCCCAAAATTCCTGCTTTGGTTTAGGTTTGAATTTAGAGACAGGAAAGCAGGGTGAACTGGGTAAAAAAGTATTTCTGACCAGTAGAGCAAGAAAGACCTCATGTAATGATTAAAAAAAAAAAACCAAAACAAAAGCCACATTTGCTCAGTACTTCCTTGAGATATAAGCTTATGCTGTTAATCAGGTTGTAATCTAGTACACATGGCCTGCTCAGTACTACCGTGGAGGTGTAGTCTGCCTTTGTGGAAAGCAAATCTATTTTAAAAGGTACTTAAAGCCTCTCTGGCTGATGCCCTCAAGTCACTATCAGATGGTCACCAGGTGGTTATCTAGTCTCAACACTTTTTTTGTTTTGTTTTGTCCTCACCTTTTGATTTTCTGCTTTAAGAGTGTGGGCCAGAATACATTTATTCACAAAAGAAAAGTTTGCCTCCCCAAGTGTATTTCCTCCATAGGGTTACAAGGGAGCTGTTTTTATTTTGCTTTCTCAGTATAAAGGCTGGTAAGTTTCTTATTTGGCTGGAACAACCAGATTTTCAGCTGTTGCAGTTTTAGGGGTGTGCGAGGTGGCTTTGGACAGAGTCATCCCTGTGTTTAAGTGCCTCCATACAAATGTATGATAATTGTTTCTGATGTGCCATTTGGGAAAGAATTTTCTCTCCTTCTTCCACTCCAAAAGAAAAACATGCACATTTATTTTCTACTTTGAATCAGCAGCTGCTACTGCCCAGGGAGGCTTTCCTCAAGAGTTGTTGTTGAGGATTAAATTAAAGGCACACCTGCCTTGGATGGCTCTCCAGGATAAAACCAGAGGAAAGTACTAACCCACCTGTGCCCTTGTCCTGTTAATCCTTTTTTCCTCTCTCATCTCCTGAACAGGATTTATGTGGAGATGCTTAAAAATTTCAAGAAAGACAGCAGACTGGATTCGGGCAGCCTAGGCAGAGATGCTTAAAAAAAGAAACCTGAATTAAAAGAACAATTGCAGTAAAAACATCATTCTTTATTGTCTGGCTAATCATTTTTATGCCTCGTGATTCTTACCGGTACCACCTGAGGCCCAGGTGTAATTTATGTTCTTTTCTAGATGTGGAAACAAGCAGAAACTAATTGAACTGACCCAAGTGAGAAGGTGCATTATATGGCAATTTGTGACTGGAGACCAGGTCTTTCCTGCCTTTGAACTCATACTCCTACTCACCTTGCTGAATTACTGTCTTATTATTACTTTAGCAGAAAGTAACATTTGTTTCATCCCAACTTGGGTTTGCAGAAGAAATTAAAATATGAGATTGATACTTTGTTTGCTCATCGGCAACTGTTACTGAACGCTGTTGTGCCAGGTGCTCCATGAGGGGTTGATGGCCCTAAGTCTGAATGAGTTATCCTTTTTAATAACTGTTTCATAAGAGTTGCTGGGGAGGGGTGGGGTGCTTTTCCTTTTTTTTTTAACCTCCCACATCCCAGTTTAATTAGCATTGGGGAAAAATGGAAATCATGAGCTGAATGTAGTAACTACAAATAGACATAAAGAAATTAGGTTGAGTGGTGGATTTAATAACTCCCTGTTCTTCATTGAACATGTGTTGCTTCTCTCAGTTCAGATTAAAAGAGGAGCAAGCATCAGCTGGAGACAGCAGCACTGATCAGCTTTTAGTTGTAGAAGTTGTAAGTTAGAATTAGATCTTGGTTTATACATTTCTATCGTGGAATTTTATGAGTCACTTTAAACCTCTTTTGAACTGTGACCCATGTAAGAAATACGTTTTACATCAAGACCGGAAACTAAAAGCTTCAGAAGACAGTCCTAATCCTCACTCCTTGTGGTGTGCTGCTGTGTGATGTGTTTTATTAAAGAGAAGAAAGGAGCCGTTGCAAAACTAAATTGATTTCACAGCTGACTGAAGTATTGTCGTTCAGTTGCTCAGTCGAGTCTGTTTGTGACCTCATGGATTGCAGCATGCCAGGCTTCCCTGTCCTTCACTATCTCCCGGAGCTTGCTCAAGCTCACGTCCATTGAGTCGGTGATGCCATCCAACCATCTTGTCCTCTGGCTGAAGTATACTCCTCTGATGTGTAACACGTGTGGTAGGGCCCAAGTCAGCGCTAGCCTGTGTTCGGGATGCCATACATCCCAGGTGGTGCTAGTGGTAGAGAACCCGCGGTCAATGCAGGAGACGTAAAGAGAGGATCCCTGGGTCGGGGAGATCCCCTGGAGGAGGGCATGGCCACCCACTCCAGTATTCTGCCTGGAGAATCCCATGCACAGAGGATCCTGGTTTTCTGCAGTCCATAGGGTCACAAAGAGCCATGATTGGAGCGACTTAACATGCCACTACTTATTAGATAGTCTCATATATATGAAAGTACAGACTGTTTACAGGAAGAGCTGGGGGAGTAAAGGTGTCTACTTGTCACCACCATCCTCCCATTTCTCTTGCTGCTTGGAGAAGCCTTTGCTGAGAATGCCTTTTGTGTGGGGAGCAAGAAACGTTTAGTGGCCATTTGGGGTGAGCTGGGACCCTTCTGCAGCGCTCTCGCTTACCCTGGGGAGACCCGTGTGCGCTGGGAGTCGAGGCAGAAGGATGGCCACGCTTAATCGTGCGTTCAGTGCTCTCCGACGCCTTCCCTTCTTGGTGGCCCGTCTCCGTAGTTGTTTTTGTGGAGGAGGCCTCCACATGTTCATCCTGTTCCCTCCTGCACCCTGGGCAGAGGTCTGCGTGAGTGTGTGGGCTCGGGGTGTTTGAGGTGGGGGCCCTGAGACTCTGGAAGGGAAGGCTGATCTGTGCAGTGCAGTCCAGTGTTGGACTGGATAGGGAGCCCTCATACTCGCGGCTTGTCTCGCCAGCAGCCCCGGCTGGTGAAGCCGCCTGCTCGCCGGTCCTCAGGAAGTCCGCAGCCTAGCGAGGGCCTATCGGGGTGCTCTGCCCGGGAAGGTTCAGAAGGGTCGGGGGTGCACAGAGCAGGGCTGGGGTGGGCAAGTGGACTCGACGGGCCTAGCAGGGACCCGGAGCTGGAGCTGGAGGGTGGCACCCAGGGTGAGGGCCTGCATTCCCGGCTGCCTGAGGCCGAGTGCTGTCGGAACCGTGCTTCCTCCGGTAGTGGGAGAAGGTGGAGGAATGCTGGGCACGCTGGTGCCCACTCAGGAGGTGGTGGTGGCTCTTCAGTGGTGTGCTGTGGGCTTCGTTGCTCCCGGGCATGCGCGATCTTCCTGGACCAGCGATCAAACCCGTGTCCCCTGCGTTGGCAAGTGCGTTCTTATCCACTGTACCACCAGGTCCATAATGGGAACTTTTAACCATCATTTTATAGTCTTTATTACTCTTTCATGTCCCTTGCATTTGTTTTGACCTTTTCCCAATGTGGTGTTACAAGGAAAATGAGAGGCACGTCGCTGTTATTGTTAGTAGCTTGTTTTTAAGTTTTTGTTTTTTTTTTTTAAATATTTTTTTCAAGACTTACTGTTTTCTCTCTCACCAAAATTTAAGAAAGTTAAGAATTTGTTTGGTTAAAGTCAGCATTTGAGGGAGAGGATTGTCAGATTAGAAAAAACCGCCTGGAGGCGTCCAGGACGTTTTGGTTCTACTCCCATATCAGGGAAACATTCTTGATAGAAGCTCGCATGGAGCCAGTCGACCTTCAAGTAGAGATCGGTCCGATTAGATATTTCTGGGTCACTAACGTAGCGCAGAGTCCTGGAGGAGGGTGGTTATGCGTCCATGGCAGCTACCATCCGCCTTTCTTGTTTCTGTCTGTAATTTTTGTGGCCGTCTTTGAGTCATTGTGCTGGTGTGCGAAATGGAGCTTCTTTGACGCAGATTGACACAGCCTTTTAGTTGAACCGTATTTTTCTAGGACTTGGGTTCAGGTTTCTGAGAAAATGAATCTGTTGGCAATTGTTGTGTATTTTACAGTCACGCTGAGGTTGGTCCAGGACCCTGAGGGTTTCTTGTGAAACGGGTCACTTTGAGGTCTTTTTTGGGTGATTTCTTCCCGTGTTCAGAGTTGCCTGCTAGGCAACTCCATACCTGCAGGAAATGGACCACACCCAACAAGCCCAGCTGGGGCTTTTTTTGTGCTTGGGCTGGGCTCAGTATTGTTATCATTAATGGAATCTTGGGGTGGGAGGGAGTGCAGGAAACAAGAGTTGACTCTGTTATCCCTCCATTGCTGCTCAGAGTCAGGCCATGTCATCCGGCGGGCCCTTCCCCTCCCAGAACTTACGTTTTTGCAGTGTAATGCCTTTCAAATTCCCAGTGCCAAACGCTTTGAGAAGGAGACAAACAGGGCTGTTACAGCACCTGGCTCCTGAGTGATACGGAGTTTCCGAATCTTAAAGGGCTCCTTAGTTTCAAGGTATTGTTTGTTCAGTTGCGCATTCTTGTCCGACTCTTTGCAGTCCCATGGACTGCTGCATGCCAGGCTTCCCTATCCTTCACCATCGTGTGGAGTTTGCTCAAACTCATGTCCATTGAGTCAATGATGCCATCCAACCATCTCATCCTCTGTCATCCCTTTCTCCTGCTTTCAGTCTTTCCCAGCATCAGGGTCTTTTCCAATGAGTCAGCTCTTTGCATCAGATGGCCAAAGTATTGGACCTTCAGCGTCAGTCCTTCCAATGAGCATTCAGGGTTAATTTCCTTTAGGATGGACTGGTTTGATCTCCTTGCAGTCCAGGGGACTCTTGAGCGTCTTCTCTAGCACCTCGATTTGAGAGCATCAGTTCTTTTGCGCTCAGTCTGCTTTATGGTCCGATTTTCACCATCTGTATTGGACGACTGGAAAAACCATAGCTTTGACTACGTGGACCTTTGTTGGCAAAGTGATGTCTCAGCTTCTTAGTATGCTGTCTAGATTTGTCTAAGCTTTTCTCCCAAGGAGCAAGTGTCTTTTAATTTCATGCTTGCCGTCCACAGTGATTTTGGAGCCAAAAATCTGTCACTGCTTCCACTTTTTCCCTATTTGTCATGAAGTGATGGGACTGGATGCCATGGTCTTAGTTTTTTGAATGTTGAGTTTTAAGCCAGCATTTTCACTCTCCTCTTTCACCCTCATCAAGAGGCTCTTTAGTTCTTCTTTTCCCTGCCATTAGACTGGTGCCAAGGTTGAGAGGAGAGAAATAAGATGTACCTTGCTTGAGACAAACAATAAAACATCCCAGTTGTGGGTTACAAAGGTACTTTGAGTGCACCCCACTGGGGACAGCACTCCACTTACAGACCTTCCCTATTTTCAGGACCTCAG
The DNA here is from genome assembly GCA_007570785.1 of Antilocapra americana. Taxonomy (NCBI): domain Eukaryota; kingdom Metazoa; phylum Chordata; class Mammalia; order Artiodactyla; family Antilocapridae; genus Antilocapra; species Antilocapra americana. Next base: position 1,775,159 of record ML660218.1, on the reverse strand, counting down.
TCAGTAGAAGAGGCTGTGTGTTTAGCGCCTTGTTGGTACTGGAATACATTGTGGGAACTTACTGAGTTTTATATTAACGCTTACCAGATAGGCAGCCTGTGTTTATCTTCCCACTTAGTCCCTTCCTGTTTTTCAAAAGACTTTTCTGGCCCTAAGATTCGAAAGGACCCCATAGGTCCAGACACTTTGTCTTATGTTAATTATTTAAGTTTTTTTTTTTTAGTTTTTATTTAAAAAGTTATGCATGTGATAAAGGATTTGTTGGAAGAGAGGCAGTTCTTTCCTTGCCCTTTGCTTCCATTTTCTCCTCCCTGAAGGCAGCCCCTTTGCTCTTTGCTGGCAGTTGCTATTACTTCTTTGTTCACAAAGAGCATTTGTAAATAGCCGCTCGATTTCCCCAGTTTGTAGACTTTGGACCCGGACAAGATGAGGATTTAGTTCTTGAGTCCTTGCCTCCTTCCCTGGCTTGTCCCTCCCCTCCCTACGCCCAATGCAGTTACAGGGTAACTTGGGTCCGAGGCGTGTGTGTACATTAATGGGACTCCAGAACCGCTAAGCTCAGCCGGTCATTACTAAACCAGGATTACTTTTTCAAGTCTTGTTTGGAAGTTCTTTTTTTGGAAATGTAATTGTTTTAGTCTGAGCTGCTGTTACAAAATAGCATTAACCCTCCCCCCCCCCCCCCCCCCCCCCCACCCAGTGGCTTAAACAAACACTTGTCACAGTTTTGGAGGCTGGAAAGCCCAAGGTCAAGGCTCTGGCAGATTATGTCTTCTGACAACCAAGGGGGTGGAAGGGTATTCTGGGGCTCTCCTTCAAAGGGCACCGCTGCCAATCCGGAGGGCTCCCCCTTCGTGACCTAGTCACATCCATCACATCGGGTAGGGGGTTGGGTTTCACCCTACGATGGGGTGTGTGTGTTAGTTGCTCAGTCGTGTGCGACCCTTTGCCACCGCATGGACTGTAGCCCGCCAGACTCCTCTGTCCTTGGGATTCTCCAGGCAAGAGTACTGAATCGTATGATGGGGTAAGGGTTACTCGTAAATGTTTAGTCCTTAGCAGCACTTGTAACTCAGCCCCAGATCCGTTGTTGAAACCTTCCCCTGGGGAGTCCAGGCGGCACACACAGGCTGTCTGTCTCGTTTCACTTCTTTGGAGACTCCTTGCCATGAGCCTCTCGGCCCGGACCGCTGGCATCCTGGGTTGCCTCTACCTTCATCCCCCGGATTCCTTGTACTGCTGTCTTGGGTTGGCTTGTGTTCTGTGTCTCCTGCCATCGTGGCTTCCACCCCTGAGCTGGTGGAACATACCTTGTAGTGGCCTTCTTGTGAATAGGGTGCATGAGAGTCAGGTTTTTTTTTTTTTTTTAAGGTGTTAGATATCTGCCGGAGAAGGCACTGGCACCCCACTCCACTACTCTTGCCTGGGAAATCCCACAGACGGAGGAGCCCGATAGGCTGTAGTCCACGGGGTTGCAAAGAGTCGGACACGACTGAGCGACTTCCCTTTCACTTTTCCCTTTCATGCATTGGAGAAGGAGATGGCAACCCACTCCAGTGCTCCTGCCTGGAGAATCCCAGGGACGGGGGAGCCTGGTGGGCTGCCGTCTGTGGGGCCGCACAGAGTCGGACACGACTGAAGCGACTCAGCAGCAGCAGCAGATACCTGCAAATTTCTTCTTTTTGCCTTTCTCCTCCGTTGATATTTTGGCAGGGTATTTAGTTACGGGTTGGAAATTGTTTTCTCCAGAATCGTGACGGCATCTCCGCTGTTTATATTAATATTAAACAGATGAATGAAGTAGAAGGTGAACTCCAAGGTCAGGACTGCCCAGTGCGTGGTGCAGGGAGGGCCGCTGAGTCGCTGTCCTCTTCATCATGGGATCTTGCCTTCTGGTTTCTCTCTGTCAGTAAAAGGCGATGTACCCACATCCTTGTTTTTCCGTGTGTCTGTCTGTGACCCCTACCTCCCCCGACTTTGAATACCCCTTCCCATTCTGTCTCTCGTTCTCTGGTCTCAGGGCAGCCCACCGTATCTTGTCAGAGAAACCTTTGCTTAAACTGACTGATGTTTAGGGTGTACAGCCATGGTCCAGGAATGAGTGTGGGCTTCCTGGGAGGAGGGGGGTGGCGCCGCCAGGGTGGGTCAGGTGCCCATGGGACCCGGTTGCCCCTGCACGTGTGTCTGGGATGAACGAGGAGGGAGTGTCCCTGTGACCCCGTTCCTGGCTCCGAGCTGCTCCTCAGATGCTTGCTCCTCAGATGCTTGCATTAGTGGGCACGTGGCTCCAAGGCTGCGCCTCCTACTGAAAACAAAGTACTTTTTCGGAGTAGAAGCACGCAGTGATAAACGAGTGGAAATGAAAAGGTGTCTAGAACTCAGGGACTGGGCATTGGTCTGCAGCTATTTGCAGCACAGTTTTCCCAGCATCGCTTTAAAAATCCAGTTCAGCGCCCTTGACTCTCAGTTGTCACACTGGCACCTGAACTGCTGCTGAACCGAGAACCTGCCGAAGAAGGCCCTGTGTGAGCACTACCTCCCCTGGGTGCGATGCCCTTTCGTGGTACCAGGCATTTCTTGAGAGGTAATTTGAAGAGGAAAAAAGAGATGAGTACGAAGAACTGCTTTCTTCCTCAGCAGTTGCCACCGGGAGGTGGGTAGCTTTTTCCTTCCTCTTCACTGGGGTATCTGAAGAGATAAGCAGGGAAAGGAGATGGTCTTGGGCGTTCCCACGCTGACGCCTGTCAAGGAGACAGTGGGGTCCTTGTAGGGAGGGCGCTTTGTTTCCTTGCTGCGTGGGGGCAGCTCATGCCCTCCGCCGGTCCTCGGCTTCTGCTGCGAGAAGGGCTGTTGGACCAGTTTTACAGATGAGAATGCTGGGGCTAAATGAAACTGGACCAGGGCTCCCCACCTGGGAGCAGAGCCCTCACCCCACCAGGGTGCCTCCTCCCCAGTATTTCGGGTCTTGCCCCGCCCTCCACATGGCTGCTGTTTCCCTAAGGACCTGGTTGTGGCTCCAGCTTCTCTGACCACCCCAGTTCAGGGCTAGTAACTGCTGGCATTTGGGGGCACTTTTATTTCCATGACTTTTTTTTTTTTTGACTTTTGAAGAAGATTTTATTCATGTTCCAGGGCTGTTTTTAATTGACTTCCTGGAGTTTTAGATGGTGGGTGTTGGGGACGTGACTGGTTATTCCCTCTGTTGAGCCCTTGGGGTGGGAGAGCAGCTTCTGGCTTCTGTTTCTTGCCTCTCAGGTGTTGCCCAGGTTGTTTTGAAACATGCCAAAGCAGTAACTGGAAAGAGCAGCCTGTAACGGTGGATTTTTCAGATTTCAGCATCTATCCTCATCCGTCGCCTGGAGGGCTTGGTAAAGTGCAAACAGTCTGGGATGGAGTTTGCGTTTCTAACGAGATGCCAGATGTGCCAGGGCCAGTTTGAGGACCGCTGCACCGGTTCTCATCATGGGACCGCACTGCAGTGGTGTCCATTTACAGAGCGGCTCAGTGGATCGTCAGTGCTGGAGAGCTGGTGGCGTGTATTTCAGGAGTCGACTTTGGAAGCACGGGTCTGACTTGGAAAGCTGATATCGGCTTTTCAGTGGAAAGAATTGGTGGGACTCTACCGTTTTAGTGTGTATTTCACACTGGCTGTGGGGCAGAGGAAGACGTGTGCTCCATGTCTGTTTGACTTTGGGACCTTATTTTTTAAGAAATGCATCTCAGAACTCGCCTTCGTGGTTCTTTTGGGAAACCCTGAGCCTGAAAGGACGAACGCAAAGATGTTACTTTGCCAACAGAGGTCTGTCTAGTCAAAGCTATGGTTTTTCTAGTAGTCATGTATGGATGTGAGAGTTGGACCATAAAGAAAGCTGAGCGCCGAAGAATTGATGCTTTTGAACTGCGATGTTGGAGAAGAGTCTTGAGAGTCCAAGGAGAATCAAGGAGATCCAACCAGTCCATCCTAAAGGAAATCAGACTTGAGTAGTCTTTGGAAAGACAGGCTGAAGCTGAAACTCCAGTACTTTGCCACCTGATGCCAAGAACTAACTCATTGGAAAAGACCCTGATGCTGGGCAAGATTGAAGGTGGAAGAAGGGGATGACAGAGAACAAGATGGTTGGATGGCATCACTGACTCGATGGACATTAGTTTGAGTAAGCTTCAGGAGTTGGCAATGGACAGGGAGGCCCGGCGTGCTACAGTCCATGGGGTTGCAAAGAGTCAGACACGACTGAGTGATTGAACTGACTGAACTTAGATCGTTTTAGTGTGTGTTACCCACTGGCTAGGGGCAAAGTCTGTTTGACTTTGGAACCTTGTTTTTTAAGAAATGCGTCTCAAAACTAGCCTTCATGGTTCTTTTGGGAAACCTTGAGCCTGAATGAAGGTCCTGAGTCCACAGCTCTTCCTCAGCATTGTCAGGGTCGTCTCTCTTAACTGTTTCCATCACGTTGCTCCCTGCTTAAAACCCTTTGGTGGCTTCCTGACCAGATACAAACTCCAGCTTAGCACTCAGGACCCCCTCGCCCTGCAGGAGACCTTGCCCACCCCTCAGGGTCACCCCAGGTTCCTGCACCCCGGGAACCCCTGGTGAGCCAGTAGTGTTTATATTCTGTCGCCTTTCTCCCCCCTTAATTGGGTTGTGAGGGAAGACCTGAAGTGAAGGTCCCCACTGTCCGCCCACCTCCCACACGGTGCTCAGCCCAAGAGGAGGGCCTGTGCCTGGTGGAGGCAGCTAGGAAATGAGTGGGCGCCTCTGGGCAAAGTTGATGTTCTTTTCTCAGGGTTGTTCTGCTTAAACTTAACTGAAGATACACGAGTTCTGCACTGAGAATACTATTCTGGACCAATAGTCTTTCACGTTTCGGATGTCAGAGGTTTTGTGCTTTTATGTAGAAGTAGTTGATTTGATTTTTTAATTCGAAAACAGTTTTTTTCTGTGGTGTTGTTTAGTTGCTAAGTCCTGTCCAGACTCTCTTGCGACACCATGGACTACAGCCCACCAGGCTCCTGGGTCCATGGGATTTCTCAGGCAAGAATATGGGGGTGTGTTGCCATTAACTTCTCCCCCGGACCCAAACCTGAGTCTTCTGCTTTGGCAGGCATATTCTTCACCGTCTGAGCCACCCATTAGCAGCCCTTTATTAGCGTGTCCTGCGATTACCTAGACTTGCTTATCTGAGGGTGGTTTTTGGTGGTGGAGAAGGGGTAGGGGGCTTTTTCTTTTTTAATTGTGTTGTAATTTTTTTTGCTCTTCATTGTATGGGTTTTTTCCAGTGTGAGGGTGAATGGCATATGAAGCAGATTTAGGGGATGAACTGTGTCCAGAAAGCTGGTTGTGAGGTTTGGGGGCTCGTCTCTTTCCTTTGTTAACAAGGGATCTGAAGTGTTGTTTGTTTTATTTTTTTCTTTACATTATCGTGTTGGTTTTGCCATACATTGACCTGAATCCGCCATGGTGTGAGTTTGTTTTAAAAAGCCAAAACAAGAGACCCCTTTTGTGTCATTCAGAATGCCTTCCTCCCAGTGTCTGCTTCAAGAAAAAATGAAGTGCTTACATGGAGTGAAACTGCTTGCATATCCTGGCCTGCTGACCCAGGCTGCCTGTATTTTTATGTGCTGCGGGCGGGACATGCTTGGATCTGAGTGGAGGGGGTCTCAGGTCACCCTCCCCAGTGGGCCTGGGGCCTTCCGCGACCCCAGCGCCAAGGCGCGGCCCTGGCTATTGCAGGATGAAATTCTGTTTCGCCATACCGTGAAGCATAGTCATCTTCTAAAGTGATCACATAGTTTAGAATAGTTTTTAATGGAAAAGCAATTTTCCCAGGAGTCTACACATTTCCTGATCTCCTGGATCAGTTATGCTTGTGTGAAGCAAACAGTTTCATGAGAGGAGGCCTTCTCAGCCCTCCTCCCAAAATAAATATACTGATATGTGTGTGTGTGCCTATAAAATGGGTTTTCATCTTTTACTTCTTTTATATTTCCAAAAGGAATAAAATAAAACCCTCAACATCCTGAAGATTAATAGGAGTGAAGAGTTATTAAGTTGATAAAATACTTTTAAGCCTTTTTGTAAAAAAATTTCTTGTTTCTATTGGAGGATAATTACAATATTATGATGGTTTTTGACGTACATCAGTACGAATTAGCCGTAGGTATACATGTGTCCTCTCCATCCTGAAACCCCCTCCTGCCTCCCTCCCCACTCCATCCCTCCCAAGTTGCCGCAGAGGACTGCCTTTAGGTGCCCTGCATCGTATGTCAGACTCCACACTGGTTGTCTGTTTTACACATGGGAATGTATGTGTTTCAGTGCTATTCTCGCAACTCATCCCAGCTTGTCCTTCTCCCACACGCCTTTTTAGTATGGCAAAATTCTCAATATTTTGAGTTATTTTATATTTTATACCTAGCCTGTTGCATCAGTTATTTTTTTTTATATGTTAGCTGAAGCCATTAAATGAGGCTGTTTTTGAAATTCCATGAAAACAATTTCTCTCTTGGTTCCTCTTTTTGCATCAGAGCCTCGATGATCCGGTTCAGAAGGGGTGGCGGGAGTGTGCTGGGCGGGGGCCGTGAGGACTTCTGGCCACGCGGTCTGCACATCGTGAAGTGCGGGTTTGAGGAGGAGAGCATCTCACTTACTCATGTTCAATACAGAAATGGAGGAACACCTTCAGTCCATCGGCCACTAAACTGCCTTTAAAGCAGGCATGTAAACCCATCCCTGAGTGTAGCTGTCTTCCAGTCGTCGTTTCTGCTTGTGTCCCTCTAAGCGATGGCAGTCACACGCAGGTGCACCTGGTATATTGTTTTCCATCCAGAAATGGATCATGGATACCTTGCCCGTTTCCCTGCAGTTTCCTTGTGACGATTTTTATGGCGTTTCTGACTCACCTCCTTAATGTGGGGCCTGCCCATCCTTAGGACACGGAGTTCTAGCCAGAGGCGCATTCCTGTTTAGCTCTGCTGGTGGAGATGGAATTACCTTGCTGCTTTTTCCTTTTGCCTTTGGAAAAAGAAAAATGAGTCATCCTCCCCCTCCCACAACAGTGTTTTTGGAAAGCACTGGTGGTTGTTATTTAACAAGTTTTTGTTGGTGATTGCTTCAGTTAACATGAGTAAGTTAGATAACTCTCCTCGTGTTGTTACGGATTCACTCTTGGCCCCTTGCCCTGTAACAGTTGTGTCCTGAAGAGAGGACCCCACGTATGGACGGGGACCTGCAGACACTCTGTGTGTGTGCACACGCCTGTGTGACAGCATTCACTCAGAACAGCACAACTGGTCTCCTTTCCTGACTGCCTGTCCTCTGGATGGAGCAAAGAGACGGACCTGAGGATGGGGGGTGTGGAGTTCGGCCTGGCCGAACTGCATTCCTGCTGGTTGTGCTTCAGATGGATATTTTGTATATATGAGAAAAGTCCTAGTTTAGTCTTTGAATGAAAAGTTGTAGAAATTAACAAGTGCAATAATAGGTGCAGATATTGTGATTTAAAAATTGAATCGTTGCTGTGAACGAACAGTCCTCCCCTCCCAGCCCAGACAGGATGAATGTGTCTTTATTGGTTTTATGTCCTGAGTGATGGGCCTCAGTCAGTGAAGTCACGCAGACCGTGTGTACGTGTTTTCTTCCCGCCCAAAGTGCACGCCTGAAGGAGGCTCTGCTGGTGGTAATGGTGCCCGCCTTGCCCGAGCCGCTTAAGGTTTTCCTGACACGTGGGTTCTGATAAGTTTAGGTCTCCCCACCTCCAGGGAAGTTGTGAAAAACTCTTCCTTCCCAGAGACTTTGAGGATTCGGTTGAGGGGCACCGACCTGCGCTCCTGGACTTCATTCATGCTTGATGAATAAAAAACCTCAGGAAAACATATACAGCAATAATATGAAAATATAGCATGATTGAATTTTGCTAGAACAGGTTTGCTTTTTTCTTTATTCAGACTTTAAAAATTTTTTTCCGTGTTGTTTGACTAATTGTAGTTATTTGTTTCACCCTTACAAAAGTGATCACAGAAAGGGCAATCTGTTGAGGAAGAGAACAATGAAAAAAAAAATGAGGATGTGCTGTCAGACTTCATAAAAGATCTTTGCTGTTTGGAGCTGAAATTCTATGTAGTAATATAGTCAGCGTGGCCATTTTACTTTATAGTACTTTATAAAACAAAATAAGGGGTTTATTAATGTTTTTATTTGTAATTTCCATGATCACCTCTCTTACAGTTTGATACCCAAAAAAAAGCAGATTGGTTTCATGTGTCTGAAATAAAGTTTAAAATATGGGCAGTCCCCAAGTACATTTCAGATTTCGTTTGTAAGTTTGTTGGTTAGAAGTGCAGCCTGTTTTTTTTTTTTTTTAAACAGAAATGAATTTGTAAACAGTGGTTAAATTGTGAGGCTAGACTTGAAAAGCCTAACTGAGCTATGAGTTAAGAGTTCCTGGTTCTGCAGGCAGGAAGCTAGTTGGTATAAGAGAGCTGGAAAAGAAGGAAGACTTTTCTTTACTATTCTTGGTGCAGGCCTGGTCCCATGCAACACCTCTGAGTTCAGGTTGGTCTCTTGCCCTGTACTGGGCCTCCCTATTAGCGCCAGGACCCTTGTTCTTCATCCTTTAATATCTTCCTAATATTGCATCTCTGGCATCTCTTTGCTACCTTTCGTTGAGAAGTTCTCAGTCAAAATGCCTATTCTTCGTTTTAAAATTGATTTTAGCTAGCCGTTGGGAAAGCATTTATACAAGTTCATACCAGTAGCAGTCTTAGTGAGAGGAAGAATGTATGTTGATCTAACCAGATGCCTAATAGGTAGAATATGAGGCAGTGAGGAACTGATGGCGTGGGACAGGCATGATGTCTAGGGCTGCAGAAGAGTCAGCCACTGTGCTGGCATTGATGAGGAAGAGGAGTGATAACCCTGACTTCAGGGTGCTTATAGTCTAAGAGCAGAGGCATGTGAGTGAGCACTTTTCACTGGTTCACATGCAGTTGTGGAAGGAAGTATAAGGCCCAGAAGTAGCACAGGGGAGGGAGTAATTATATCAAGAGATGGCAGTTTGAAGATCAGTAAAGGAAATGATGCCTGAGCTCTTTTTTTTAAAAAAGGCAGAAGGAATCCGGGCTTCCCTGGTGGCTCCTGCAGGAGACCCGAGTTTGATCCCTGGAAGTGGGGGCATGGCAGTCCAGTCCAGTATTCTTGCCTGGTTGAAATCCTGTAGAGAGAGGAGCCTGGCAAACTACTACAGTCCTTGGGGTCGCAAAAAGTCAGGCACGAGTATACACACAGAAGGAATCTAGACAGAATAGAGTATTTAAAAGCATAGGATTTTTGTTTTAATAGCACAGGGTGTTGGGAAAAGGGCAGGGAATTCAGTTTTGCAGGGCTGTTAAAGAAAAAGGAGAACAAGAGAGACAGAGTTGAAAAGGTAGTTGGGGACCAGCTCGTAAAGGACTGTGCTGAGTGGCTCAGGCTTTGGCTTGTTAGGTGATGCAGCACTGCGGAAATGTTTGAAAGGGCAGAATGAGACCGGTTTTTGTTTTGACAGTTTGGTGCTGGGACTGGAGGAGGGGTGGCTGGTTGACCGTTGTGATGGGGGGAACTGGACCGAGGCCTGGCTGTGTGGATAGGATTCAGGAGGAAGCTGTGGGCGGAATGAGCCAGCTTGGCGACTGGGCTGGGGCTGGAGGGAGGGTGGAGTCCTGGGATGGCCCCTCGGGATCTGGCCTGGGTGTGGAGGTGAGTGAGTCACGGGGCCACCTATTGGCATAGACAGGGAAGAAGTGACACAGATAGAAGGAGTTTCTGTTTCAGAGGACTGGAATGCAGGTAGAGGGACGGAATAGGTGGTTACGTGCATGGGCCTGGAGCTTGGGGGAAGAGTCCAGGCTGGGGACTGATGAGGCCTCTGATTTATGAATGAGGTCATGGTGTGGTTGATCTCCTGAGGAGGGGCATGGGCACCGTGGGGAGGGCGGTTGGAGAGCACAGAGCCTGCGTTCAGCTCTCTGAGGCATCTGCTGTCTTTACCTGTTGTGCACCTGTGAGGCCGCCTGCTCTGAACTCACAGTATCAGGGAAGTCGCAGCATCAGTGATTTCCACCCTGGCCCCGGGGGCAGGGGTGGGCAGGGAGGGGTCTGTCTGTCCCCAGCGGGAGCAGTTCATGAGCTGATTGTCCAGAAGTCCAGAGCAGCTTGTATGCCAGGGTTCCAAAAACCTAGTATAGACTTAGTTTTGACCTCGACAGTCTCTGATGTGTAGTTTGATGAATGTCATGCCTGAAGTGGCTCAGAAAATAGCTTTCTGAGCTGGAGAGCAGAATTTTGCAAGAATGTTGTTCAGACATCTTAGACCTTGGTTACACCTGCAGAAAACATTGGAGAAGCCCCTTGTTTTTGTTCAGCTGATAAATCTTGTCCTACTCTCTTGCGACCCCCATGGACTGTAGCTAGCCAGGCTCCTCTGTCCATGAGCTATTCCAAGCAAGAATACTGGAGTGGGTTGCTGTTTCCTTCTCTAGGGCATCTTCCCCACCCAGGGACTGAACCTGGGTCTCCTGCCTTGCAGGTGGATTCTTTACCCCTTGAGCCACTGGGGAAGCCTGTGCAAGCCTCTAGGTTAACTCTAAACCCAACCAAGCTTTCTTGTTACCCCAGACAAGTGATGCTGGGTTTCCTATGGTGCTTCTTACCTGGCCTGGTGCAGCCTGGAGAGTATTGGGGGAAAAGGAAAGCCGTGTTTGGAGTGGATTTTGGGGGGATTATGTTACTAAAATAATTTTCCTTAATATTTGTACAGGTTAAGCATCCTAAACTGCTAGTTTAGGATGAGAAGGGGATTTTGGAGTTTGAGTTGGTTCACTTTTAGTTTATCTAATCGCTTAAGAGGCACGATATTTTAGAATACTTGGAGGTCTGGGGGATGCCCATTTATAAAACTTCACAGGTTAAATCAGATCTCCTGTTTTATTACAGTTTTAGCCAGAGGTAATTTTAATAATTAAAGTGAAATGGCCCATTTAAAAATTCCCTTCGGTAAAGAGCAGTGGCCATACATGTTTTGGGGAAGTATGCGCTGACTGGGGGAATGGGTAACTGGAGCAATGAAGATCACTCATTTTTAAAACTAAACTTTATTTGTTAGAGCAGTTGAGGTTCACAGCGAAATTGAGCAGAAGATGTGAAGGTTTTCCCAGGCCTTCTCTGCTGCCCGTCACTTCAGTGTCCTGCACCAGACTGCTGTTATTTTTATTAGGGACGAACCTTCTCTGACACATACTTGTCCCCCAAAGTCCATAGTTTCCATGGGACATTGCATTGCATTCTGTGGGTTTTAATAAACGCGTCAGGACGTGTATCCTCCCTTCTGGCATCCTACAGAAGAGTCTCACTGCCCTAAAACATCAAGGAGGGAGTTCTTAAAGGATGTCACCTTGATCCGACTGAAGTGGTTTTCTGTGAGTGTGTGCCATTTCCCAAACCTCATCAGCTTCTGCAGTTTCTGGTGTCTCTTGGCATGGTGGCCCCGCGGTTGCCTGTGTCCCTGTGACCATGAACGCCACTCATACTTGGGGTTCTCAGGGCGCCCAGACCCAGTGTGCCACCTCGGGAAGAAGTGAGTGGCTCTTGGTAGCCACCCCCTGCTCCTCGCCCCCTGCCCAACCCGACAGGGAGATTCTATGACCGCGCACTTCTGTACAGCTCATTTCAGTTCTCTGCCCCTTCAGTTATTTTGAGACTAAGTTAAAAATCTTAAGTGTTCAAAAACTGAAAATGGAAGCACCTCCTTCTCTAAGTAGGTCCCCCCCCCTTTTTTTGTCTTGACTCCTTCATCCTGTCCTTTCCCAGCTGGATCGAGTGGATGGAGCTCTCCCCCAGGGATGGATGGGTGCTGACTCAGTCTCTGCAGGCCAGGGGTGTGTGTGTGTGTACACACACAGCCCCAAACCCCTCCCGCCTCCAGCCCTGTCCTCCGTCTTGCAGCTCCTGCGGCCTCATCAGCCTGTCAGCAGCAGCTCGCATGTTCCTGACCTTGGTTTGGGCCTCAGGGTTTCAGTCTCTTACTCTAACTCCAGTGCCCATGCTAGACTGTTGGGGGTTTACAAGAAGGGACAAATACCACGTGATGCACACCCACCTGTACCTCCCGCCGATGTAAAGATTTTTTTGAAAAAAATTGAGCTGTCAAAAATGTTACTTTATTAAAAATATTATAGAAGTACTGTATAATCGTTAAAGAGAAAAAACAATGCAGGATTGTATGATTTTGTTCCCCAGGGGAGTAACGTATGTTTAAGACAAGGAGTCTGGTGTTTAATTGCAAAGGCTTGTTTGCTGTCTTGCGTTTAGAACTGAAGGGAAGGCTGGGAATTCCATTTGATGGCTTTTTCCCTTCCCTTGTGCGGCAGTTCCATCAGAAATGTCACTAACCTCTAACCAGGACCCTTGAAGCAGTCAGATTTCTCCCAGCACTTAAGTGCTTTTCATGTTCCTAATGAGACACGAGGCTCATTCGTCAACCAGCAGAGGCTTAGTCTGCTGTGTTAATGCGCTGTGCTCTGGGCTGGGCAAGGGGCGAGCTGTGCCTGCTGTCCTTAATGCACTGACAGCCCGGTATGGGCAGGCTCCAGTGAGGGATGGCAGTCTAGGGTGATGTAAACAAAATGCGGGAAAGTGAAAGAGAGGAGGCCTTCGGCCATCTAGGGTGATGTAACCAAAGTGAGAGAAAGAAAGGAGGCCTTCCTGGAGGAGGTGGCATGCACCTGTGTATTTGAGCAGTTCTTCAAGGTGCTCTGGTGGGTAAGGGCACTCCAGGCAGATGGGTCTGTTCCGCAAATTGGCTGTAGTTTGGGGTGACTGGTGTAGTAAGGTGATGGGTTTTTCCTTGCCTTCCTCCTACCTGAGACGATGGGGAAGAGAAGGTATGGGGTGCTGTTAGTTAGGGGTAGGACACAAGTGTTGAAAAAGGAAGGGGACGGATGATGGGGGCTTCAAGTCAGGCCGTGTCTCCTGACTTGGATGGACAATCCGGACACGTGCTGAAGGCGTCTTAGCTTCTTTCTGCTTTGCTTGAGGAACAGTAATAAGGAGCAGTTGGAACCCTGGGTAGGCTCGATACAGTATTCTGTGTGTCTCTTTTTAAAAAGTTGAGCTTAGTCTTCACTCCTGATTCAGAAGAGAGATGCTCTTGTTTTCCTTTTTTAAATTGGGCTGAATACACTTGAAGCATAGTAGACAAGTGTAGATGATTTCATTTTCTTTTGCGTAGCTAGTATTGGGTCTCTCCAACGAAACAGGACAGTTTTTTTTTTTTTTTTTTTACAGAAATGACTAGCAAGTTAGTGATTTTACCTAGGAGCCAAGAGCCCTGGGGCTGGTTTCTCTGGTCCAGGAAAAGGATGGCCGTGTCCCTGAACCCTCGTGGGAGGCCAGGGTATCCGGAAGCACAGTTGGACCTGGGTGACAGTTAACTGGTAGTTTGCCTTTGGAGGGAGGCTGCTCCTATTTAAAGTGGGGGGAAGGGGGCAGGAGAATCAAGCTATTACACGTTTTCTGAAGAATGAGCTCAGTTGGCAACAACCATTGGTGAAGTTCTGGTGAGTTAGGGTGACAGCCCCTTTGCAGAGGATAGAACTTGGCTGTCCTGGGGGACCCTGCAGAGCCCCAACTCCAGCCGCTAGAAGTAACGTCTTCATGAGTTAAATGAGTAAGTGAGGTTCCTGTAGAAAAGTCAGAGTCGTTCAGTTAAAGAGTTGTAAGATGTGACAGCCTGGTCTGAGGCACCGCAAGCAGAGGCAGGCCGGGAAGAGGTATGTGGCTGACAGAGGAAGTTGCTAAGCTTCATCGATGGTTAGCTGATGATCTTTCAAGGGTTTGCAGCAAAAAAGTCCCTTTCGCTGCAACCTTCGCGTTTCACAGCCGTTGTCACCTGTAGTCTCAGGATGGAGCTGCCAGTGCGGTTGTATTAACAACAGCCCGACTGCAGACGCCCCGACTCAGGACCATTCTGGTCCTAGCCCGGGGTCACGACCCCAAGCTTGTCTACTTGCTGTTACGTAGGGTTTGCCTGAGAGATCAGAATGCACGTTGAAGGTCATGCAGTAGATTAAGGAGCGCATTTGTGTTTCCTGGAGAAAGACTTGGCAGGAGGGAGGCGAGTGATGTGTGTATGTGCTGGGATATGTGCTTTGAGGATGAACCCTTGAGATGGGTCAGCTCCTTGACACTTGAGTGATTTGTCTGTCTATATCCAGCCATTAGTTGAAATTTGCAGGGTGCCAGTTGTCTGCATTTCAGTGACGACTGCGTGGAATTTGGCAGTCGTGAGGCAGAAGAAGGATGCAGCTAAGGCTTCAGGTCAAACTGGAGTGGGAACCCAGGATCATTTGTTATGTGCAGCATTAAAAAGTTAATTTTCATATCTCAGGAAAACTATAGTATATATATGCGCTTTTCTGTCCTTTTACAGTTGAGCAAAATAAGTCCTAGAGAATCAAATCACAAGTTATTCGGTCGCCCAACTCGAAGAGTTGTATCCGACTCCTTGTGACCCCATGGACTGCAGCCCGCCAGGCGACCCTGTCCTTCACCACCTCCCAGAGTTTGCTCTAACTCATGTCCATTGAGTGGATGATGCCATACAACTGTCTCGTCCTCTGCATCCCCTTCTCCTGCCTTCAGTCTTTCCCAGCCTCAGGGTCTTTTCCAGTGAGTCGGCTCTTCGCTCCGGTGGCCCGTGTGTTGGAGCCCGGGGGTTTGGCAGCAGATGGTTGAGTATGGGTAAGAACTGCAGCTGGGCCAGATACATTGGACTGATTGATTGAGGCTGTGATGCTGACATCTAGCAAAGATGACCAGTATGTGTTGTGCTTTTGTTTTCAGTTTGTTCAGTTCTGGTCAGAAGGAGTCGGTATTAAGGCCAAGGTTATTGGGTTGATCGCTAAACAGAACAGGGCCTTGCAGAGAGAACAGTGGTGGGCAGTTAAAGCTGACCGTCCCCTCCACCACTCTCACGGCATCCGCGCCCTTTTGAGAGTCAGCAGACACCGTGTTTCAGTGCAAACACTGGGAAAACCGCTCACAGCCAGCACCCTGTTGACGTTTTCTTTTTACCGGGACCATCTTTTAAATTGTTTTGTGTTTTTGGCCGCGCTGGGTTTTCCGTGCGGCGCGCGGCTGCTTTTGTGGCGCTCCGGCTCTCAGGTGCCCGGGCTTCGGTAGCCGCCGCTGCTGGTCTCGGGCACAGGCCCAGTCGTGGCACACGGGCTCTGTTGCTCCCTGGCACGCGGGATCTTCCCGGACCAGGAATCTAACCCGTGTCTCCTGCACGGGCAGGTGGATTCTTCACCACTGAGCCACCAGGGAAGCCCTGTTTTTAATTTTTTAATGTAAAAAATCATGCCTTAAAACAACCCTGGTGGCTCAGACGGTCAAGTGTCTGCCTGCCAGGCTTTACAGTGTGCAGGAGACACGGGTTCAGTCCCTGGGTCGAGAAGATCCCCTGGAGAAGGAAGTGGCAGCCCACTCCGGTACTCTTGCCTAGAAAATTCCATGGACGGAGGAACCTGGTGGGCTACAGTCCATGGGGTCGAAAAGAGTCGGACACGACCGAGCGACTTCACGCCACTTCTCTTTAAGACAAGTATAGAAGGAAGGAGCTCTGAGGCTGTCACAGGGCCCCAGGGGTCAAAGCTCTGAGACGGCTCACATGACACGCACAGAGTCAATGTTTTATGTCCGTTTTTAGTTGAGAAAGTCCATCTTCGTGGCTCTTCTGAGCTTGCTGCTTGGTTCTCGGTGCCTTTTTGGGAGTGAGAAACGGGACTTAAGTTTCCGGGCTGGAAGTTGAAGCACCTGCGCTTGTGGGGTTTGGGTGATAAACGGCCCCTGTCTGCGGGGTGGCTGGCAGGAGGCCTGGCAGAAGGGCAGAGGGCAGTCCCCAGCGGGCGAGGCCTCCGCTGCCTCTGAGAAGCGCTGGAGTTGGCCTCTGTTCACTGTGTTCTTGGCAGAATTGGTCACCTTGTGGCGATACCATCCACAGCACCTAAGCTTTTTGACAGGTCTGATGGTTTCATCATTAAACAAACAAACAAAAAAACCTGGAAAAATACAGAAAGGCTTTTAAAGTGAATGATTCAAGTGCTGTTTGATTTTGTGACATTATTGGAAAGAAGGGAAGCAGGTGTTTGACAGCGGAGGGTGTGGGGGGGGTCTTTGCATCTGTGAGGCTGGCCCCTGGAGAGCTGCCTGGACTGGGAGGGACACCCTTGGCAGGAGAAGGCCGTCTTCAGGGAGAAGTGATCAGTGCGACGCGCAGGCCCCCAGAGGGCCTTCGTCTGGGTCTGGGGTGGGAGGCGAACCTCCTCACAGCTGGGCGCCGGCCTCCGCCTTGAGCTCCCTGCTGTCTTGTCACATCTTGTTCTCTGCCTGAAAGTGAGACGCCGCCTGTAATTAGTTGTGCTGTCTCTTAAATGGAACGATGTCATAGAATGTAATTTATTTCTCTTCTTGTTCTCTTTGAGTGCAACCTAGAGTGACAAAGATTTTAAGAGGAGTCCTGAATTACCTGTCTCTTGAGGAATTCCTGTGAGCTCCCAATTTCTTTAAACTTTAATGTTTCCTGTTTTGCTTTAGAAAAAAAAAAATTAAGTGGATTTAACAATAAATGCAGATATGGCAGGAATTACGTTTTCTTGAGCTCTGTCAGGTGATTTATCTTTTAGTATTTTTGTTTTGTATATTGGTTCTCCTTATGGGGAGAATTGCTTAAAAGTAATGCAGTAATTAGTGTTTGGTGTTATATAATTCCAAATGTGTAATCGAATATAGAAGGACATTGGCTGCTTTTAGCTCCTTTATTATGTCCAAATTGGTTTAGGGTAATGGGTTAGAGATCTCTGACCTTTTGTAGCCAGAATCCATTAATCCAAGAATTGTGGACTGAAAACTGAAAATCTCCTTCGGTCTTTTAGTGTGTGTTCTGTATGTGGTTCTGTTCATTAAAAATGGAAATGCTATTGTTCTGCTCTTAGTAAATTTGCAAAATAAATTCATCTTAAACAATGGGGACAGTGCAGAAAAACAGATTAAGTGAAACAGAACCACTGTTAATATTTTAGGGTACATCCTTCCACAGTTTTTTTCTATGAATGTATATTACCTGACCCCCCTCTCCACACACACATGGCAAAAGTTGAAGCCATTGTGTCTGTACTGCTCAGTATCGTGCTTTGCCTTCTTAAACATCAAGATGCTTTTCCAAGTCAGTAAATCAACACTATTTTGAGTGGCTGCTTGGTATTTCATTGTATGACTGCAGGGTAATTCCCATAATTAATTGATGTCTGCTTAGGTAATTTGCAGCTTAAAAAGAAATTATGGAAATCTCCAATGACTCTGTGAATCTTTCCACTCGTTTTAATTATTTCCTGAGGATAAACCAGAAGAAGTGAGATTTTTGCTTTTTCCTTATATCCATTTTTAGGTATAATACATATGTATATGTGGAATCATCTTTGCTTCCGTATCTAGCAGCTTCTGTGTTCCCTTTCATCTTTGCAGTTTTTCCATTTTTACACGATTTTATTTTTGTTCTGTCATTGTTTTCGACGATGTCTTGTCTACTTTTTTGCTGCTCTTAATGTGATATTTATTTTGGTAATGATTTTATTATCTCTGCCTCCAGCCATGTTGATTTGGAGATTTTGAAAAGAGAGTCCCAGTTTTCTTTAATTTTGAGTCAAGAAAAGTATTTGTCTGAAATGTGTCCCCTCGCCCTTGGGAATTCCTTCTGCCTTTTTCCTATTGCATTTTTTCACTGTCCCTTCCCGCTTAGAGGCGTCTCTGCATGTTTCTCTGGGGCTCCCTCTGGCCTGGGCGTCTCTGGAGGGGGTAATTTTGTCTGTCTGTCAGGGTACCCAGCACAGGGCAGGGCCCCCAGGTCACCTCTGTCCTGCACCCCTGTCCGACATGGTCCTCTGTCCAATTCGCTCTTCCTCTGGGTAACTCAGCCAGCACCTCCTAATTTGATTGTAGATGGACCTTTTTTCTTATTTTCATTTTATTAACTTCACTGTGGATCAAAGGAGAGCAGCATAAACGTGCCTTTCGTTTGCCTTGTTAAAAGAGGGTATTTTTGTCTTTTTTAGTAGTAAAATACGGATGAAAGTGTTAGTCGCTCAGTCATGTCCAACTCTTTGTGACCCCACTGTAGCCTGCCAAGCTCCTCTGTCCCTGGGATTGTCCGGGCAAGAATACTGGAGTGGGTAGCCATTCCCTTCTCCAGGGGACCTTCGCCACCCA
The DNA here is from genome assembly GCA_007570785.1 of Antilocapra americana. NCBI lineage: Eukaryota > Metazoa > Chordata > Mammalia > Artiodactyla > Antilocapridae > Antilocapra > Antilocapra americana. The sequence continues at coordinate 1,756,864 of ML660218.1, read as the reverse complement.
GGGATGGAACCTAGGTCTCCCACACCGCAGGCAGACTTTACCATCTGAGCCACCAGGGAAGCCTTCCTTTACTGGAAGTGTCACCTTAGGTGTGTTGAAGGACTGGCTCTTAAGCGGGGAGGGACGCCCACACTTGCCAGTCTGCTGTGTGCTGGCCTCATTCGGGGCAGGACCAGGGAGGAAGTGCAGCTGCGTTTGTGTAAAAGTGCTTCATCTGGGGTAGAGTGCTGCGGGGATGGCCTTACTAATGTCTGGCAGTAAACCGTCTTGATAGAAGTCCTTTAAAGATCTGCCTTTAGGTCAAAGCTTCCTTTCACTGTTTGCTGATCACGAGGTCCTGTGAGTCCTGAGTCATTCCGGTGGGTGGGCTGGGAAAGCAGCAACCCTGTGCTCCCAGGGCCTCTGATGCTGCCCCGGTTCTGTTCTGACCTGGCCCAGCCCCACTGGCCGCAGGTCCTTTATGGCAGGGACTTGCAGAGGTGGCCTTCCTGGTCCCCCTCTGGAGACTGTTGGAAAGAAGCTAGCTCTAGGGACCACCTGTGGGGCAGGGTCTGGGCTCTGTGTGTCTGCAGCAGACCCTTTAGGGGGCTGCATCTTGACTATTCCAGTGCGGTATTTCCAGACTTCTCCCCAGGGGAGGTGGCTGGCATTCCCCCCCCTACCCGGGGAGGGGTCAGGGTCCTGGATGGTCGAGATTTAGTGATGAATCTGGGCACTGCCCGTCTGTGCTCTGGTTGCTGTCAGGCACCCAACCTGCTGCTCTGGGTTAGGAACCCCAGGACTTGACCTCGCTGAGAGCATGTTGACGGTGGACCAGAATGTTCCGTGGGAGAGCAGAGAGCCGAGGACCCCTTGTGTGAAGAGCAGCACGTGGGAGTTCAGGCCCGGGATTTGTGATGGCTATTTTTGTGCTCAGAGGCCTTTCTTTTTTTTTTTTCTTTGCTTCGTGCTTCTGGAGAGTTGAGGTTTCTAACCTCTGACCTCGGAATCAAAGCTGAATAGTTGTGCGCACTTCAGTTAAATATATGCATTCTTGCCGGCACACTCCAGCCCGTGGCAGATTTGTTGCATTATTCATTTGATTTGCCCTTCAAGTGTTGAGTTCTCTTTTGGGGGGGATGCTCAGCTCTGGGGCTGGGGTAGTGGTGAAGGGAGAGCTTTGGAGGAGGGCGGCAGGGGCTGTCCTTTCTTAGTCAGTAGCTCGGAGCCTGACTCTCCACCCCCTTTCCCTGTGTTGGCATTTTCCTGTCCAGGGTGGCTTTGGTTAGGTGACTTCCCCTGCACTCTGGCCGGAGGTCTCAGACTTTGTTCTCTGTACTGCTACCTCCACAACAAACCTATTCTTGCCAGGCTATATGTTAATGCTCTGGAGGTTGGAAATTATGGGATCTGAACTTCAACTAAGTTGTTGTAGCTGGGTACTGAGAGTTAATACTCAGACGTGTGGATGGAGAAAATGCAGTAAAAGACAGAGAGTCAGAAGGTAGGCTCTCTGGGGTCCGGCTTGCTTCCCCTCAGTTTCACTGTGTGTTTCCACTCCAAGAGAGGGAGATTTGATACAGATGATCTCCTCCTGTAGATCAGGAGCCAGGAGGACTGAGTGTTCATCTCAGCCATGTGCCATGTAACGTGTGTCTCTTAATCTGAAGCCAGTGGGCCATCTTGTCCATTGTTTCCTGGATCTGAGAGGTCAGCTAAACGATGGTTTTCTCAGAGACGGGTGCGAGGGATTACTGTCTTAGCAGTTGGGTTGAACACGAATCTTCAAGGCTGGCTCCATTTTAATGACCATCAGTAAAATGCAGGGCTGGGAGGAAGTTGGAACCAACCTTCAGGTAGAGTTGTTTTTATTTTTTGACTGTGCAAAGGATGAGTGTATCATTTTTTGTCAGTCCTTTGCCCTTTACCTAACATACAAGAGAGACTTGGCATGAACGGTCCTTATTCAGCTACATTTACTCAAGTTTGCACGCCTTCCAAAAGCAGGCCTGGGAAGGCCTTGCAGTGTTCAAGCTGGGATCAGAAACAAGAAGCCATTAATGGCCTGTGATTAGAGGAAATTAAATCATCGAATCTTCCCCTCTTCAAAGACTGGGAAACCACAGTTTCTTCAGAGATTCTTGCCCATGATTATCAAGCAGGCATGTGGTAGGGCCTGGCTTTGAACCCGTTCGTCTCAGAAGGCTACACCCTGAACCACGACGCCCCACACGCGTAAGGAAGCCTTGTATTTCCTGTGTAAATGGCAGATGGGGGTGTTGCTGAAACCTGGGATTAAGTGGGACAGGCCACGTGAGTTCCAGGTAGTCTGCCGTGTAGCAGGCAGTCCGTGCTTACTCACCACTTGCAACAGTAATGGGACTAGTTCTAGAAAATAAAGTCCTGCATTTCAAAGATTGATGGTTTCTCCTTAATAATCACGGTCTAGCAGATGCCAGACAGACAGATGGTGCGGAATGCAGGTGAGTCAGGGCTTCGCTCACAGCATTTAGTTCTCCCAAAATGCTTATTACATTGGCTGCCTCTGAGTCAGAAGCAACAAATCTTTCAGGACAGAACTCAAAGATTTATTTTAAATTGCAGTTTTTCCCGAATCTTCACCGTGTTCGAAATCTGTTACTGAGATTGTTCTCTTTCTTCTCTCCCCACAGTCCCAAAGGCTTTTTTTTTTTTAATCCTATTGCTCTTTCAAAGATAAAAGGAAAACACTTTTTAAACTTTGAACAGACACTTCATGGATACTTTGTCAAGGTCCTGTCACATGTGGTCTTGAAGGTTCATGGACATGTTGGCCAGTGGCCTCTGTAGGCTATTGTCTCTGGGTGCTAGATTGGGTGGGGGAGTAGATGGAGCGTGACGCCGAGGTTAATCTTGGAGCCGTGGAAGAGGGCAGAGCTGTTTTGTGTGGTTTTTTTTTTTTTTTAGAGTCGTTCATTTTCTGGACGTTGAGCGCTCCCTCCATGCCAGGCATCTAGCAGGGTGCTGGGGTAGGATGAGCCAGGTGGCGTCTCTGCCCTTCCCCGCAGTCACTGGGGAGGCAGGTTAAGAAAGATACACCCCCGTGTGGTTTTTCTTATAAAAAGCTTCATCCTTGTGGTCTGGTTTACGAGTCATAAGACGCCCTCCTTCCAGGTGAAGGAACAACTCAGTGACTTTACCATGTGGTAAGATTGCCCCCGAGTCTGTAGAACATCCTCGTTCCCCCAGTGTGGTCCCCCATGCCTTCTCCTCCATCAGCTTTCCTTTTCTGGGTGTTTCCTCTCCAGGGAGTCGTACAGCACGTGGTCCCTCGTCGCTGGCGGCTTTCACCTGGACAGTGTTTCCAAGGGTCATGACGTAGCACGCGTCCATAGTTGGCGCCCGTTTCATGCTGAACAGGGCCTGTTGTTAAGAGTCACCAGCTGATGGACGTAGAGGTCATCTGCAGTGTTTGCCTGATGTGAATGCTTCCTATCATATGTCCACTTCATAATTCTTTGAGTGGACGTACGTTTTCAGTTCTCTCAGGAGTGGAATTGCTGGGTCCTAAGGAGGCTTTATGCCTAACTTTTTGAGAAATTGCCAAACTGCTTTCTGAAGCGTCTGCACCATTTCCTGTCCCTCCAGCAGGGTTACTATAGGAGGGGACAACATATTGCGGTTTTCATAGATTTATTACCGCTGCTTCCAGCGTAGCATGGATATGGTCCATCAGTGTGGGAAAATGTAGGAAAGCAAGCTAATAACCAAAAAGTTGTGATACAGTACTGACTCTCTTGGAGGCATCTGAGTGTGAGAGCCAGCCTCACCCACCCGTGGGAAAGGAGTGCGCTTCAGAGTGCCCAGCTGGAGTGGACAGGTTGGAAGTGGAAGAGTTAGTCACTCAGTCTTGTCGACTCTTTGTGACCCTGTGGACTGTAGCCTGCTCGGCTCCTCTGTCTATGGGATTTCCCAGGCACGAAGAGTGGAGTGGGTATCCATTCCCTTCTCTGGGGAACTTCCCAACCCAGGGATTGAACCCAGGTCTCTTGCATTCTTTGCCATCTGAGCCACCAGGGAAGCTTCTGCTATGTTTCGGGTGGAACAACTTTTTATGTAAGTTTTGGTTGTTAACCCATTTCTTTCGGTCATCCCCATGAACTGCAGCCCTGGACTCCTACGTTTATTTATATTTAGTTTTCCTTATGGTATCTTCCAAAATCCTGACAGATTTTGAGAGGGCAAGACAAAGTGATCCCTTTACTGTGGTTTTCTGGGTAATGAGGGAATTCTTTCACCTCCATTTGGGTCTAATTAAGGAGCAAGCAAGAAAGAAAGGCTGCGGGGCAAGGGGGGTGCGGTTTGAGAGAGGTAATGAGCTGGGAGGTTGAGTGGCAGGTGGGCCAGTGTGGGGAACACATGCTGGAGCAGTGGTTCCCACACGGGGAGTGTGCCTCGTGTGTGTGTCACACAGAGGCCTGGGAGAGGAGGAGGAAACGTCCACAGAGATGGGAGGTGATGGGACAGATAAGATGAGCTGACCCCTCGTCAGTGTAAGGTGGAGATAAGCCGCTGCCCAGGAAGGGATCAGCAGAGTGATGGCCCGGGTGGGAAACGCCTGTCTGTGGAAACCTGACGTCCACTGTGATCCTCAGGGCGGAGGTTCTGGAAGCGGTGGGCACTTGCTGATTGCCTGTGGACCAGTGACACTGATAAGGGGGAATGGAGAGCAAGTAATCTGTCATGATGGCGAAGCTGGGATGGCAGCTGGAGGCCGGGCGGGGTCGGCCGACTGAATCCTTGCGCTGAACCCGCGACGGAGAGGAAGAAGAGGCGCCTGGTCCTTGCGCATAGATCAGCTCTCATCTCCCCCTCCCACGCAGCCTTTGATGGAGGTGCTCTTCTCCCCCGTTTACAGAAGAGGAGACTGAGGTCCGGGTCAGCTGGGTGACCTGTCCAGGGTCCCTCATCGGGTCTGGGAATCAAATGCAGGCGATTTTGCATCTGCCCTCTCACTCCCTGGAGCTTCCCTGGCGGCTCAGGCGGTAAAGAATCTGCCTGCCACTCAGGAGACCTGGGTTCAGTCCCTGGGTGGAGAAGAGCCTCCCCCTGGATCTCCAGTATTCTCGCCTGGGAAATCCCACGGACAGAGGAGCCTGGCAGACTACAGTCCACGGGGTCTCCTATCTGGGAGGCAGTGCTGCCTGCCCGAAGCCCCCGTCTGTGCTGCTGGGTGCTTACCTGCTGGGGAGGCCAAGCACCCAGGGGGCCCAGCTGGGTCTTTGTTCTGGGGGGAGGCCTCCCACCTGCCTCCTCTCCGCTAAGGCCACAGCCGACGCTCACTGACGGTCCCCTCCGGGCCAGGCTGCGGGCTGTGTGACGTGAGCCCCTTCTGTGCAGGAGAGGGGACCAGTGGGCGCGTGGTCTGCTCAGAGCCAGCAGTGCGGGGACCAGAGGTTAGAGCTCAATGAGGTGGCAGAGTGTCACTCTCGCCTGGCCTGGTGTCTGTACCTTGTTATTTGAGCCCCGTGTGGGGACCAGCCTCCTCCGTGCTTCTCACCTTGCGTGAGTGACCTGCCCACAGCACCCCAGGTTTCTGTGCTGTGTCATGAGGCTCGAGGTCCCTTCCTCGTGGGCCAGCAGCTGGGAGGCCCCCAGACGAGGCCTTGGCAGAACTGCTCAGCGAGGACCTTCGCGTGATGAGCTCCGGGGAACGGGAGCGACTGCTGGTCCTCAGGGTGTCTCGGTGCCTGGTCAGAATGTTTTCTGTGGCTGGCTTGTTATTTGTGTTTTGGTTTTGATAAAGAAGCTGCCGGGGCTCATTTCTCAATGAGCTGTATACATAATTTCATTCGGAACGCATGGCGTGTCTTCCATCAAGTGCTTGCCTAAACGAAACCAGCTGGATGTCGGTCTTTGTCGTGACACCTGGGCCTGCTCGCCACCTCAGAGAGACCCCAGGCCTGCATCTTCCAGCCGGGGAGCCTCTCACTGCAGACAGGCGCACCCAGCATCCGCTGGGGGAGCTGGCCAGGGGGTGACAGGTCCCTGCCTGGGGACTCCGGGGTGCTGAGCTCGCCCTGAGCTTCATGACCCGGGGCGAGTTGCAGCCCCAGGCCCCTGGCTCATCCTGCCGTTGGGCCTTGGGGTGCAGGGGCTGCAGAGGAGGCGACCCCGCCGAGCGTCCAGCACAGTGTCTGGGAGCGGTTGGCGCTGGGCAGGCGGTTGGCAGGGTCGTACCCAGAGCCTTGTTCAGTCCGTGCTGAGAATGTGGCCCCGAGTGAGTGATGGCGGAGGGCTTCTCCAGGCGGCCTTTCGGCCTGGACCCCCGTCCCGCACCCGAGGAGCGCGTCCTGCCTGAAACAAGTCACCTGAGTGTTTGCAGTCACTTTTTACCCCCTCAGTTTTAATGCTTTTCTAAAAACTGCATTTTGTTAGAGCCGTTTCTGCCTTAAACATCCATATAGAATAGAATGCTGTTACTAGGATTCCCTAAATATTAAGAGTTTTAGGAGAATTTCTGGTAATTTGGGTTTGTAAGTCTAGATGTAAAATTCATGCATTTAACATCTCCGTCTCTCTTTTGTCACATTTTGTGGAGTGTCTGTCCAGGCGGCTGGAAGGACAAGCGTGTACTGCGGGGGGAGGTGGGTCTACTGGTGGGGTTGTGGGGTGCCTGAGACATGCCTCAGGCCACTGGGGTGAGAGGCTCCACAGGCTGCTCGTCGGAGGCAGCGATCGGCATGGAGCTCGCCCAGAGTGACGGGGGGCTTGACGCGCTGCGCAGGGAAGCCCGTTTATGTGCAAACCTGGGACTTAGGCCTCACCCTGAAAAACGGCCTCCCATCAGTTAGCTCGGAGTGAGACTTCTTCTAAAAGACCATCTGAGGCTAGAAATCTGTTAGTGCTGAACTAATTGGAGCCACCTGCTATTGAAAGAGCTTTATCTGGTAAATACTGGTTACTGATTCAGTGGACATGAGTTTGAGCAAACTCCGGGAGCTGGTGAAGGACAGGGAAGCCTGGCGTGCTGCAGTCCGTGGATTGCCAAGAGTCGAGCTACTGAACAACAACAAGGGTTTTTATTTTGGAGACCTGAAATCAACCAGCTAGTTAATATAAAACACTTGGGGCTAGAGGCAGAGAATGGGTGTTCTTGGTGGTCAGCAAGGCAGGAGAGGAAGGGGCTGGAGAGGAAAGACTGGCTACGCAAGCTGCTGGGGGACCCCCGCCCCCTGCTCCGCTGTGAGGAGAGGTGAGCACACTGTGGGGAGCTCTGCAGGCCTGTGACTGCAGGCGCCCTCCGGGCCAAGGTGTCCGCTCTCAACCTTGGCTTCAGGGTGGGTTACAAGGAGGTTAAATAGTGCTGGGGCTGGGGGTCCTTGCCCCCAGGGATTGGGGTTTGCTGGGGGGGACCACACAGGCAGTCCTGGCTGGTTGCACCCGTGCTGGGAACCATTGGCCCCCACGCCCCCCCAAACCCCCACCGTGGGGTCCCCCGTGTGCCCTGTGAGGACACTCTGGGTTGCAGTCTCCCCCCTGGCCCCTGCGTTCTTCCGACGAGGCAGAGGAGATGGCAGACTTCTCGGGTGGTTCCTGCCATGTCCCTGGTGCCTTTGAGGGGTGCAGGCTGATGGAGAAGGAAACCACGGTAGCTTTGCCCTTGGCTCCCTAGGGGGGGCCCTGGGTCCCGAGGCAGCATTAGGGAGTGAAAGAGAAAGTCCTGCCCTGAGACCTTCTCACCAGGTTGGAACAAGGAGCTCGAAGTTCCCGTTTCGCTCGTGCCCAGCCATGTCTGTGGCAGGTGGGGGAGGGCTCGCTGACTTGTGACCGTGACATGACCCATGCCTGGTGGCCGGACGCCTTCCCAGAAGTGTGGGAGGGGCTTCCCAGGCCAGGGAGAAGCAGGGGTTTCCGCCCCCAGTTTCTTTGTGCCTCTGCTTCTGGAGTTGAATGGGGTTTGGATGTTGTAGAGATTCCTCATTGTAGGATTTCTGGGAACATCCCCATAAAAGAGTACTTGGCTTGGAGGGGGGTGCTTTTTCAGTTTTTTATAAACTTGGCATTGGCCTTGTGTGTGTGTATACATATTCCTGTATGTGTTTTATAAAAAGGCAGCTTGATTTTCCAGGTGGGCGAGGTGTGGGAAAGACCCTGGTATAGAGTGAGCTTTGAGCTTGTTAGGAGGGAAACCCCGTTACAGGTCAACGGGCTTGATTGGACAAATGGCCCAACCGTGCTTTGAGTACAGCAAGCCCCTTGAAATGTAGTGGTCAAATTAAACTGATGCAGCAGGTTTTCAGGACTTTTTATGTGTTCTAATTAGCTTTAAAAATATTTATGGGAAGAATAATTTGTGTTTTATAAAAGTAGGAATGAGGTTAAGCCGCACTTTAAGACAGTAATTTTTAATCTCATCGGGCCGTGTGTTGTGCGTGGTTTATTTTTGGTGTTTTCAGTTCAGTCGCTCAGTCACATCTGACTCTCTGCAACCCCCTGGACTGCAGCACGCCAGGCCTCCCTGTCCATCACCAGCTCGTGGAGCTTGCTCAGACTCATCATGTCCATCAAGTAGGTGATGCCGTCCAGTGTCTGCTGGGCCAGTGTTTTATAGTGATTTCTAAAATGTCTCCAAAGCCGAGTGCTCTTTTACAACTGACCTCACTCGCCTCCGCTGTGCTGCTTGAGAGCCGGCACCCGGCTCTGCAAAAGGGTTTGCGGTGGGCCTTGCTTTCCCCTCTGCACTTAGGTGGATCTGATCCTCGGCCGCACCTGTGAGGTTAGTCAACACTCAGGCATTGTTGTTCCAGTTTTTCGGAGAAGTTAAGACCTTGCTCAAGGTCACGTGTGTTACTGCAGGAGGGAAACCCAGGTCTTTTGAGTCTTAAGTTTGTGCTCTCAGAGCTTGGGAGGCAGTTATCAGCGTGCTTGCCTTTGGAGTCAGATGGCCCCGAGCTCCGTTTCAGGGTTTCTCACAGGCCCTGTGTCCAGGGACAGATCCTGTAGCCACCGTAAGGAGGAGATGACCCCTCCTTTGGGGGTGCATTTAGAAATGGGGGGTGTTCAGAAACGGTGGCCGTCTTTCTCGGGGTTTGTTCTACCCAGGCCAGGTCCAAGACTGAAGAGTTTCTCGGCTTCTGACTGCACCTGCTTTGTGACCTGGGGAGCCAGGATTCCAGCTTGTTTATGGCTGTCAGCATGCAGCGGCCTCATGCATTCGAACCTTCAGGTTGTTTTGCAAGATTTCTTAGATTCGGGTTTCTGCTCAGAAACAATTAATGGGATTCCTGTTACACAGACTAAAAGTATGTGCTTCTGTCCTGTTAGCCAGCTGGTGGGGTGTGTGTGTGTCCCAGGACCCCTGCCTTTTGCACCTTGCCTTCTTTGCTGTAATTCTCCCTGGGATTGGGCCTGTGTTCCTTTTTCCACTCTAAATCCCTCTGCTCATCTAGCTTGAGTCCTTTCTCCTGAGGCTGCTGGTGCAGAGTGGACCCTTCTTTTGTTTTTGGCTGTGCTGGTCTTCATTGCTGCCTGAAGGCTTTCTCTGGTCACAGCGAGCAGGGGCTCCTCTCTGGATGCGGTGCCCGTGCCTCTCCTCGCCGTGGCTTCTGGGCTCTCGGGCTCAGTAGCTGTGGCACAAGGGCTTTGGTGGCCTCTTCCTGGGGGCAGGGATCAAGCCCATGTCCCCTGCACTGGCAGGTGGATTCCTATCCACTGAACCATCAGGGAAGACCTTTTCTCTATTTTAAGGGATCTTGTCGTCACCACTATCGGAAAGTGTAAAAGGGAGGTTTATGAAGGCTTACAAGGTTCTCATAAGTATCATCTTTTGCTTTTTATGGCTTCCAGCATCCTTTCTTAGCCCTGAGAGTCTCATCCTGGGGGTGGGGAGGTGTCATTGCCCGGGTGGCTCAGCACCCTCTCTGGACCCTCGTGTTAGAATACCACCCGGGCCACAAGGCCCTCTGGCCTCGCTGGGTAGTGCACCCCAAGGTGGCCTCTGTACTTGGGGAGCTTCACAGCTGTTTCCTTCTCTCTTTCTGAGGATGTTCACTCAAGGCCTCCTAGAATTCTCCTTGTCCCCTTCCTGAGGGAGGAAAGGGGATTTTAGCTGATTTTAGGATCGTGCCGTTGGAGGCTGTGCCGGTTTGTGAGGCTCCTGATCAGGGTTTTACTTATGGTTCTGGTTCAAGCAAGAGGCTTCTAAGAAGTTGTGCAATCTTGACTAGGTGTTGTCAGAAAGAATAGCTCGGTGTTAAGTACACACAAAAAGCACCCATAAATAGCCAGAGTGGTTTCTGCTCACTAAGGACCGTTTGGCAGATAACCATTCAAGGAGCCTTCCTTGGGTTCTGATTCTGTCCTCTCGGCATCATAGGCTGTAAGGAATGTAACCGTTTTGCGAACATGGAAGCGGGCAAGGTGTTAACGTGGCTCGCTGGTCGTATGGAAGAGCTGAGACCTGAACTCGGGTTGCTTCGAATGCAGGTGCCTGTGGCCACCTGGAAGCCTAGGTTTCTGGCAGATGATGATTTGAGCACTCAGAAGGACCGCAGTGAATCTCTGTGTTTGGTAGCTTATCCGGGGTAGGGGCGGGAGTGTATCTACTGTCTTTCCTCCGCAGATCTTGTCCAGCTGCTGCCCCAAAGGGTACTTTACAGAATCAGAGCCGAGCATCTGTTTGGTGTGCCCAGCACCTTGTAATATTTTAGGCCATGGTTGCATTTTCCTTGTCTTATGCGCTGAACTTTGGCTGGGGTTTTGATTTTTTTTTTCTAATTTTTATTGTGGTGTAGTACTTTTTTAAGATTTACTGATTTATTTTTTGCCTCTGGGAGTCTTCGTTGCTGCTCACGGGTTTTTTTTTTCCTCTAGTTGCGGCCCGTGGGGGCTCCTCTCTGCTGCAGTTCGAAGGCTTCTCATCGCGTGACCTCTCTTACTGTCCAGCACAGGCTCTAGACCAGCACGTGCCGTGCGGGCTCAGTTGCTCCGAGGCGTGTGGGATCCTCCTGGACCAGCCAGGGATCGACCCCACCTCCCCTGCATTGCAAGGTGGATTCTTAACCACTGGTCTACCAGGGAAGCCCTTGATTTTGTTTTTTTTTTAATGGGGCGTGGGTGTTGCCTGCAGGTTCCCATGCTGCTCACCTCTTTGCTGGGTTAGGTTGGCAGGCTCTCAAGATAACATTAAGTGGCAGTCAAAGTCTCAAGGGGGAAAATACTCTGTAAATAATGTTGTGAATACTGTTTTCAACCAGTGTCGTGAAGCACATGCCCTGGCACAAAGGAGCCCTGGAGCCAGGCTCCAGGTTCGCGCCAGCAGACGGGAACGTCTCAGCTGTAACAGCGGAGTCATAGCGGCCTCTTTGGGGGCACAAGGAACCAGGTGTAGAAAGGACCAAGAATTCTAGTAGAGTCGCCCAGGGGGTTGCAGAAGCCCTGGTGTTACCCCTCACCCATTCCCAGCCCCGCCCGTCCCGGCCTCCCCCTGATTCTGCCCCTGGAGAATTCTCTACCCACAGAGTCAGGACCGCAGCCTGCAACCCTGGGTGCTCGTAGACAGTATTAAGAAGTTGGAGGTTAAGTTGGGGGAGCAGCAGGAAGTAGGGGCGGGACGGGGCTGTGGGCTCCAGCTTCGTGGCGAGTGTGTGACTTCAGTCTTGAGATGGCGTGCTGTCCCTGCCGCTTTAAGCAGTGAAGGAAAAACCATGAGCTTCGAGGAAGCCGAGCTCTGCCAGCAGGGTGTGCAGAGGGGCCTGGGGTATAACCGCTGTGGGTGAGCCTGGCGTGGTCGGGGGACCGCATGCAGAGACAGTTTTGGTCGGTGGGCGTAAGACAGGAATTGCGGTGCCGGGGTTTCCAGCTTTGGGTATAACAGATGGTAGCACTGCTAACAAGGGGACCCCCAGGGAGACCGACATGGGAGGGATGAGGTCGTGGGAAACAGCCGGCCTGTCGCGCCCGCCTGGGTGCCTTGGGGAGAGCGGGGTTCTGAGGCCACGTTCGGCTCCAGGAGGAGAGCTCTGTCCTTCACTAGGGATGCTTACCAAGTTCAGAGGAAGGAAGGGGCCCGCCTCGTCCAGACCCCGCTGCCCCCTCATCTGTTGCTTTGGGGATGGTGATGTGATTAGGTGCGAGTTTTAGAGCACAGCAGACCTAGACCGTTCCTTTTTCTCTTCCTGGAGCTTGGCTTCAGCCCAGAGTGGTGCCGTGTGCACATAGTACGTCTGAAGCGGAGGGCCTTTGAAGGTTGATTAGTGATGCCAGATGCATGCTTTCATTGCCAGAAGTGATCAAAAGAACACAGTAATAGCTGTTCAGGTTTAAAAATATAAAACACTTAAGTCATCATGGAAGTATTTTAATGAGTTCTCCCGATGGATCATGAAATGGGCTGAATGGCCGTAGAGACCAGAGTTCCAGCGGGGCGCTCCAGTGGGGGGTGGGGAGCAGGCATCGCACTTCGGGGTTTCTTTTCTTAGGGGGATCAGAATCCTCAAGGTTCAGGGACTGGACCCCTCCCTGTGCTGCCTGCGTGGTGACGGCCACTTCTCCTGCGCTCATGCCTGTTCATGTCTGGCTTCCGGGAGATCCCAGGCTTTGGGGTAGTCGGTAGCCCCAGCACTTTCGTAGCACAGTTAGTGAGAAACATCTGCGGAACTGGGGGTTCCAGAGCGCCTGGGCGCTTTCCCTTGGTTTTGGCTCTTCTGCGAGCCTGAGCCAGGCTTTCCTGAGCTCAGTGGAGAAGGGACGTGGGAGCCTTTGCAGAGCCCAGACCTGTGCCTGGGCCCCCTACCCTAGGAGAACCACAGAGTCTCCATATTTTGGTTGGTTTCAAGGATCCTAACCTTAGGACATGTAATGAATGCCCTGGTTTTTCTAAATCTTGAAGTTAAACAAGACAAAATGTGAGTAGGTAGAAAGGCTTAGAATTTCGGTGACCAAAGTTTGCAGAGGCAGATGGCTTGGAGTTGCTGTGATGAGAAGGGTGATGGAAAAGACTGAAGCCATAAGAATTCGGATAAGCCAGTGTCATCTCCTGCAAGTTTTCACTTAACCTCCAGGCTCCCCCAGATAGGATGTTGGGCTGTTTCCTGACCCAGGTGGGGAAGGTTTTGAGGGATGTGGAGAGGTGCGAGCAGAGAGGAGACATCAGTATGGGAGTGGCATCTCCTACCGATGCATCCCTTGGTTGGTGGGTACCAGATCCCCGCTCTTAGTTGCATGTAATCTGGAGAGGCGCTCCTCTTTCTGTTACTTCTCTCTCCAGTCCTGCCCTCAGAGGGGAAACACAGACCCAGGGGGCAAGTAGCTCGGTGGGATCACAAAGGTTAGTGACTGAATTTGTGAGACTCACATGCCCTCCGCCATGGAGTAATGATCTCCTGGCTCAGTTGCGGGACTGGGGAAGTTCCACTGGGCATTGAAGTGATGCTCTTGAGTGGCCGGTCTGGAACCTGAAGAGCGGGGTATGCATGTAGCAGTCAACACCACCCCAGGTCCCCCCCACTAAGTCCCCCAGCTGGTTGCCCTAGGAGAGGGGAACGGTGGGGAAGGGTCCTGGCTCTGCCCTGCTCAGAGGATGACCAGTGCTTGGTTCAGCTTAGACCTCTCTGAAAAGAGAGTTGTCGAGATGGTCGGCAGGATGACACCCTTCTTCCCAGGAGATCTCCTGTCCTCGGAGGGTGGATTCTGGCGGCAGAAGCTTGACGTTCCTTTGTGCACTAGGTCATCTCTGGCTTTGCTTTCCTGACCGTGCTGCACAGGCTGCGCAAGAACTGCTGAAGGGCGGGGAGCCTTGTTTGTGCAGGGCTCTGCCGTCACCCTCTTGACAGTTGGCTCCCTTCCTCTTTTTAAATTGATTTATTTTTCGGTTGCACGGGGTCTTCGTGGCTGCACTCAGGCTTTCTCTAGTTGCGGCAAGAGGCGGGGGCTACTCGTTCTTCGCCGTGCACCAGCTTCTCGATTGTGATGGCTCCTCTCGCTGCAGAGCACAGGCTCCAAGCCCACGGGCTTCAGTAGCTGTGGTGTGCAGGCTCAGTCGTGGTGGCTCCAGGGGTATCCAGCGCAGGCTCAGTCGTGGTGGCCCACAGGCTTAGTTGCTCTGGGGCAGGTGCGAGCTTCCTGGACCAGAGGTGGAGCCCGTGTCCCCTGGATTAGCAGATGGGTCCCATCTACTGCACCACCAGGGAAGTCTGTGGCTCCCTTCTTGCCAGGGGCGGGTTTTAGTTCGGCTTATAGCTGGTGGCCCAGTGGCAGAGTGTGGAATGCTGGCACCATACTCGAGCAGGCGTGAGACCCGCACTGACTTTATGGGTGCGGATGCTTGGGAAAGGGCCTCAGGGAGGAGGGTCAAGGCAGTAGTGAAAACAGCTGTTTTTTTCCTAAGTGGTTTTAAACCCAGCCCAAGGGAAAGGGGCAGTTTATTGAAATGACACACTCCTCTCCTGAGTACAGAAGGTCTGTCTGTCTGGACCCTGTCCTCAGGAATGGAAGCTTTTGTCTAGCAGTGGTCAGCGATCTCTGTTGATTTCTGTTATCTGTTGGGTGACGCAGCCCCCCAGAACTTTGTGCCTGAAACAAACAGTGATTTAGTGTTTTTCCCGATTCCTCAGGTTGACCTGGGGCTTTTCCACAGGCCTCGCTCTGGCTCACTTGCTGCCCGTGGTCGGTGAGAGAGCTGCTGGCCTGGCCCGGGGAGGGCCGCAAGGACACTGGGCGTCCCTCCCTGTGCCTGCAGTCGGGCGGCTGGCTGACCCGGGCCTGGGTTCTCCCCTCCGGCAGCCAGCCCAGGCCTCTTGAGGGGCCGATGGAGGTGCAGCTGCAGGGCTGCAGGCTTAACCCAGCCCAGCGTTGCAGGAAATCCCAAGGCTGGCCGGGGTTCGAGGGGAGCAGCAGGCACAGTGCAGGAGGGCCCCGGGCTCGGGGAGGGATCGTTTCGAAGCTGGAGGCATGATTGTAACAGTCTACAGGCTCGTCCAGGTCGGGAGGAGGTATCAGCCAGCAGTTGATCTGGAGGCATGGCTCCAAAGGCAGGACTGCTGCCAGCAATCTGAAAGTTACCAGTTATGTACACGATAAAATATGGAGATCACACAGCCTCCGCATCGTCCCTACCCCCTCCGCCTTATGACTGTGAGAGTGTTTGGGGTTCTCTAAGTGTCCCAAGTGATTCTCACCGGTCGGGTTTGGGGAAGGTGGATCCTAACCCTGGGAGGAGGAGGAGAGAATGAGCAGGAGGCCAAGTGTGGAGGCTGGATGAGGACCGTGGGATGATGGCCTGAGCCCGAAGAGGCTTCTGGAACCGGGGAGGCTGGAAGAGGACTGGTGGGGAGCAGAGTGGGGCAGGGTGTCCTTGTGGAGGAGCTGATGCCAGAGCCTGCCTGTGACCGTGGGGCCAGGGGGTGGGGGGCTGGCGGCTCTGATGACTCTTAGGGAATTTTGGGGAGAGGGCGCCCTGAAGCACAGTGGCGGTGGTTTTTTCAGTGGGAGACACCTGAGTGTATTAACCAGGGTGGAGGCAGGCAAGGGGGCGGGTGGCACGTGGAGGAGGGGCTCCTGCTTGAAGCCACGTCCCAGGGCAGGGGAGGGTGGACTCGAAGGCCCTTGGAATCCCTGTTGCAGGCAGCTCCACGGGGTCACCCAGGACGGCGGGTTGGTGGGGGGGCCCGGGGAGTCTGCAAGGACTGGCAGCTCTGTGTCCGACCCCTCAGTTTCTGTGGGTCTGTCTTCCTGGTCTGTTGTCCTCGCCCCTCCTTTCAGTCTTCCTCCTCACTGTTTCATGGGGAAGGCGTGTCTGTAGAGTGTAGTCTGAGTCGCTTATGGTTAAGATGGGAAGGATCCCGGCTCTCCACGTGTCAGCATCACCTCTCACTCCCTCCTGGGGGTGACGGATGCTGCCCACGGAGAACTCAGCTGCTCACCCTTCTCTCTGGTCAAGGGAGCCGATGGGGTGGGTGCTGGAGTCCTTAGAGCTAAACCTTATGAGGTATAGGCGGTACGTGTCTTTCAACAAATCAGATTGGTGGTTACGAGCCTTTAGAAGCCATTTCAAGGGTATGACGTTTACCTGACAGAAGAAAACAGTTACTTATTGTTTCCTGGGATCTCGTTAAAATATTTAGGCCAAGGCGGCAGCAGCAAGCGCAGATGCACAGGACTGTGTTTGCCGGACACGGCCTGTTCTGAAACAAGCTAGGGTGTACGTCTTTTTCTTTGTTACGTGATGTTGCTGGTTAACCTATGTTTCAGTATATACCTACCCAAATTAAAAAAGTTGCAGAGGCGGGGTGTAGGGAGAAATGTAGAATTTTTGCTTAGACACGAGTGATTTTTCAATAAACCCATATATGTTATGTTCAGATAAGTGGTTTGATATTTTTTTATACAAAAGCTGGAGCCTTTCTCAGTTTCTGTAAATGAGCTGGGTCGCTGTTCCTGTTTGCACATTTGCCATGTTTGATAGTCTCACTTGCACACTCAGGTGAGATTGAGAAGTGTGTGTGTCTTGAGTGTGAAGACCTGTGATCACCACCAGCCTGATCCTTAAGGAAAACGAATCTGTCCTTAGAAAGCCCATGGTCTGGACATTGTTAATACACGGACGTTATCCAAGTACTATGAGTTACTGAAGTTTCCCTTTTCCTCTCCCCTGCAGAACCTAAAAGCAGATCCAGAAGAGCTTTTTACCAAACTGGAGAAAATCGGGAAGGGCTCCTTCGGCGAGGTGTTCAAAGGCATTGACAATCGGACTCAGAAAGTGGTTGCCATAAAAATCATTGACCTAGAGGAGGCAGAAGATGAGATCGAGGACATTCAGCAGGAAATCACAGTGCTGAGTCAGTGCGACAGTCCCTACGTAACCAAATATTATGGATCCTATCTGAAGGTAAGGCTCAAAGATGCGAACGCGAGTTTCCGTCCAGCAGCGCCTGACTGAGATGTGAGCCGCGGTTGGGAAGGACTTAAATAAAGAACA
This sequence comes from Antilocapra americana, assembly GCA_007570785.1. Classification (NCBI taxonomy): domain Eukaryota; kingdom Metazoa; phylum Chordata; class Mammalia; order Artiodactyla; family Antilocapridae; genus Antilocapra; species Antilocapra americana. The sequence continues at coordinate 1,739,928 of ML660218.1, read as the reverse complement.
CAGCAGCCTCTCAGAGGAAGAAGTGTCCCGACCTTTGCAGTCGAAAGGATCTGGCTCCAGTGGTGCTCTCATCTTAAATGTCACTGACGGAAATGTATTTTCAGTAGAAAGTGTTTGATGTTGAAATTCTCTTTCAAACAAGCGAAAGGTCTGAGTAAGACCTTGTCATCAAAAGTGCGTTTTTTTTAAGCTATTATAATGACAACCACTCATCAACTAATTTTAGCATGGTTTGGGATGAAGACTCAGGCCAACCTAAGAATATGAGTCTTTTGATATTTTCATATCAAATGTGTTTTAATTTAGTGTCTTTTTTTTTTTTAACTGCTGAGAACTGAGAATGTTGATTAGGGAGCTAGTTTATCTCCGTTTGACTTGGAAGAATTCTCGGTTAGTAAATAATTACTTAAAGTGGTGGTTATGGTATACTGCTACAGATAGTCCTCAACCTTCACGCAGTTCTTCAGATGGGAAAGAATTGTTAAAGGTGGTTTCCCAGTCCTGCGTAGGAAGTTTAAGATTGTCCCTCGTGTTTCAGATTCCTTGACATAAACCTGTTTTACTGCATTTTCAAATGGGGTTTTGAAAATCTTAGAAGAGTTGGTGAAAAGCTCTCTGAAATCTTGTGGAAACTAGAACTTGGCAGGTAGAAAGAACTTCCTGAGAGGTAGGCAGCAGTCTGCCTGGATAATGTAAGGCCAGGCCTCGTCCTGCCCTGGGTCTGTCCCCTCAGGTTGCCGTATTTTAGCCATCAGCCTGCTCTGACATCAGAGGGCTGGTGTAGGCTTCGATTGTGTGGAAATGTGGTGATAAGGTAGAAGTGGGAGGATGGGACATTGGTGAGCCGTTGATTCACTAAAATGCATATTTAAAGGAAATAAATATTAGATGGTGATGCTATCTTTTTTTCATTGCCTAAAGCGTGGCAGTATGTCATAGGTCAAATGCAGCAGTTTGAAATGGGAAGAAGTTTCAGAGGCAGTTGTCCTGGATTTTATGGTTAAACTTTGCTGCTTCCTCATTTGTAACATGGAAAATCATGGTATATTCACCTCCTTGTGGCAAAGAGTAAATAGAATTGAGTATATGAAAGTACCTGGCGTGTTGTGGGTACTTAATGAGTGTTAATTTCCTTTCGCAATTGGCTGGGTTTATTTCCATTTATCTCAAATTACCTTGCAGGGGAGGATGTATCCACTGAGGTTGGAAGCGAGGAGGAGGAGGGTAGCAGCGGCAGCTGCCGTGGGGGAGCACCCAGCTTGGGTGTCGTCAGGACAAAGGGGAAGCGCTGTCGATGAGCTTTATCATTTTCATGGTCCAAGAGAAGGGTACACCTGACTTCCACAAGGGAAGGCAGAGGTGGTCTTGATGTTAAATTTCTATTGAGAAGAAAAGACTAACAGCTGAAGAGACTCACCTTGAACTCTGCCTACTGATGATCACTTATCCTTTGAGAAATGACTTCAGCATAGTTTCGTAGTAAATTCAGAGTTGGGTTTCATGTGGCGTGCAGGCTTTGTAATTTTAACATGAATTACGGTAGCTTTGGCAAAGGAAGTGTAGAAGAACCTCACGCGTTTTTGCTGATGAATATACCAGCTAATATGTATCTAACTATGGAAGTTCAGGAGCAGTGCTTCAGAGGTGTTCCCTTCAGCCTCACCTCCTCAGTGGGATTTTTACCGCGTACCGAATGGATTGCTTTATTGTGGCCAAACGTGGCATCATCTTGACTGTGCGTGTCTACAGAGAGAGCCCATCTTGCATGTCTTGTCTCGCCTGAGCCACTAATCCCAAGTCAGTCGAACCTCGTTCTAGAGTCGGCCAGCGAATGAGTTAACCTCATGTCAGCTGTTCCTGGAATGAACACCCTAGGTTTTTAATGGCTCAGTATGATAGAAGTTTATTTCTTGCTCGCGCACAGCCCTGATTCGTGGCAGGTTTTCCTCCACTTTCTAGGAACCCAGGTTCCTTCTCTCATGTCGCTCTTCCCCCCATCCTGCCCGTAAGGCTGTCGCTGTCAGTCAGTTCGGGGGCGAAAACGGAGGCTCCTATGGGGAGTTCTCATGCACCCAGGCCAGGACCCAGGGCACCTTCTTTTTGCCCACACACCCTGGCCAGGCTCAGCCTTGAGACCACACCCGACCCGGAGAGCCTGGGAAGGGCCATCTAGTCGAAGGGCTGCAGAGCAGACCCGGCTTGGTGCTGAGCCAGGCAGTCCTTTCCAAGGCCATCTGCTCTCAGAGGGAAGCAGAAGAACCCCAGGGGTGACTTTCTCCGCTCACGCTGCTCAGGCAGGACGAAGAGCGGTAATAATTCTGTCTGCGGTGCTTCATGTATTTCACCAGGCAGACTGTCCCGCGGAGAATGTAACTGCCTCAGAAAATGCCAGGAATAATATCACTGTTGTGAGAAGCTGCCCTTCATTTCTTAAACCTTTCTGTCACATTTGATGAAAACCTATGAACTGCTCTTGTTAAAACTGTGTTAACTACTGCAACTTGAGCAGGACAAGAATCTAGACCCCTGGTTCTGCCCACTCTTTTGTGAGAGAGTCACACAAAATTCCTTGGCCCAGAGGAAGACCCTCAGTCGTGAGCCAACCGTCTCCGTAGGATTAGGTAGTTTGATTGGTCCATGCTCTCAGGGGCTCCCCTGGCGGCTCAGATGGTAAAGCGTCTGTCTGCAATGCGGGACACCCAGGTTCGATCCCTGGGTCAGGAAGATCCCCAGAGAAAGAAATGGCAACCCACTCCAAGACTGAAAAATTGGCTGAAAAATTCTATGGGTGGAGGAGCCTGGCAGGCTACAATCCATGGGGTCGCAGAGTTGGACACGACTGAGTGACTTCACTTTCACTTCCCATACTGTCAAGTAGCTTCCCCTGTGGCTCAAGACAGTAAAGAAATGCCTGCAATGCAGGAGACCCTGGTTCCATCCCTGAGTGGGAAAGATCCCCTGGAGGAGGAAAGAGCAGCCCACTCCAGGATTCTTGCCTGGGGAACCCCATGGACAGATAGCCTGGTGGGCTACAGTCTATGGGGTCGTGGGGTCGCAGGAGTTGGACACGACTTAGCAACTAAACCACAACCACCATACTGTCAAGTAAGATACACTTTAAATGGGCATGTAAGAGGAAAGACTCTGACACAAAAGTTGAAAATTACTGTGCTTCATGTGGCTGTTCCTGCCTTGTTGAACTCCCCATTGCTTTCAGAGCTAGTGTTTTTAGTCCTTTAAGTGGTGACGGGGAGAGGACCTCAGGGTTTCACCTTGGGTTAAGGGACTCTGACTCACTGGAAAAGACCCTGGTGCTGGGAAATAGTGAAGGTGGGTCGGATGGCATCACTGACTCAGTGGACATGAGTTTGAGCAAGCTCCGGGACTTGGTGATGGACAGGGAAGCCTGGCGTGCTGCAGTCCATGGGGTTGCAGAGTCGGACATGACTGAGCGACTGAACTGAAAAGGGACTTTCACACAGCAAGACTGAGAAGGAGGAAGTGAGCAGAGACTGGATTCTCTCTTGCTCTATTCGCATTAGAAGGTCTGGTAATTATGTTTTTGTTTCAGTGCTGTACTTAAGGAGAAATTAAAAAACAATAGATAAGTTGTCTAAATATACTGAATGTTACTGAAGGTCAGCAGAGTGGAGCGAATTTTGACTGTGTAGCTATAATCAAATTACAGAGTTCCTATTTAGCCTGTCTGCTCCCACTCACCGCCCCCGCCCCCATAGTAAAAATAAAAACACCACCACCAGTTGAGGGAGGGGGGGAATAACGCAACAGTGAAAACTGACATTGATGAATCTGAGGCCTGAAAAGGTCTCGAAGATGATCACATGCCATGGAAATTTCATTCACTGTGGCTTGTTTAATTTGGGGAAAGTTAAAACCAGCTGGAATATTAACCCAAAGCTTTCGTATCCTAACCATTATGTAATACCATTGGAACTTTCTGCCACGAAAATACAAGGTCATAATGAAACCGTGTGTGTGTGTGTGTGTGTGTGTGTGTGTGTGAGAGAGAGAGAGAGAGAGAGAGAGAGAGTGGACAGTGAGGTGCTATAGATGAAACTAAGCTTGATTTCTTTTTAAACAGCATTCATTACAGTCACTCATTTTGTTCAGCATCTCAGCTGAATGGGTCTTTTGGTCTTGGGAAGATTGCCAGCCTTTTAGAATCTCTACTTTGAGATTCTTGCTTAAGAGTTATAAGCCAGGATTTTAGTCTTGAATCCTAGTTCATGATTACCTAACTCTAGTATCCTATGGGATTACTGTAAAGATTGAAATCAGATAGGTAAACTGTTAGATTTTTAGTAAATGCTAGTTTAAGAATTCTTTTCTTAATTAAGGGAAATGTTATCTTGCCAAGTTTTAAGTCTTAACATTTAGCATATTAAAATTAGGGTTATCATTTCTTTTATAATAAATTCTGTCATATTCTTAACTGTCAGGCCAGTTTAACCAGTGCAGATCAGGTCCAAGGCAAAACAAAGCTGTGTTTGTCAAACCTTTACTTCTCCCAGTCATTTTTGTTGTATTTTCGATATGAAGGAAGCATGCCCATTAGTCCTTGTCTAATAGTGGATTCAGAGTGTTGACTTAAGAGTAAGTTTTTCTTCAGTTCCTAGAACTTTGGGGTAATTTTATCAATTGTATTTGTTAGAAAAGTAATACAGGAAAGTCCCTTCACATGTTTTGGTGTTGTATGCAAGTACAGACGATTCTGCTGTGGGATTGATTGTATGTGAGCATGATGGTTTCAGAAAGCTCATCCATTTTGTAGCATGTGTCTGCACTTTGTTTTCTTCTGTTGCTGAATAATATACCATTACACGAATGCCCTACATTTTCTTTACCCATCTGGCAGGTGATGAACATTTGGGGCTGTTTCCACTTTGGGGCTATTATGGACAGTGTTGCCGTGAACATTATTTTCTGGTTTTTGTGTCGACATGCTTGCATTTCTCTTGGGTTTATGCCTAGGAGTGAAATTGTTTGGTCATATGGTAACTGTGTATAACAACTTTGAGAAACTGCCAGGCTGTTTCCTTTTCCAAAGAATGGCACCAGGAGGGTTCTAATTCCTCTTTGCATTCCTGATGATGGCCACCCTCAGGGATGTGAGGTGGTATCTCATTGTGGTTTTAGTTTGCATTCCCCTCATGGTTAATGATGTCAGGCTTTATTTTTCTACTTCCTTGCCAGTCTTGATAAACAACTTTAAAAAATTTTCCAGTTCCATAAGTGCAATAGAGCGTTTTATTATGCTTGTTTGCATTTCTCTCAGTAGTGGGTTGGAGTGTCTTCACAAATCCTTAGCCCCTTGGGGTTTCTTACTCTGTTGAGTTCTGTTCATATCTTTTTAAGTTTTCAGTTGGCTTTTCCTGTCTTTTAATATTTGATATGTATATTGAAATGTTACCAGTTTTAGATACCACAAGTATTTTCTCTGACTCTGTTACAGTTCTTTTAACTTCAGGGTGTCCTTTGTTGAAAAAATCCTTAATGGAGTTATCAGTTTTTACCTTCAGATTTCTGCTTTGGGGATCCTGTTTAAGGAACCTATCAGTTACCTAAGGTTAAGAATTATGTGAATATTTCCATCTTTTATCAGCCTTATAGTTTTGCCTTTTGCATTTAGCTCTTTTATCTGTGGCATACAGTTTGAAGTGAGGATTTTATTTTTATCCATGTAGAAATAAGTTTTATAATACTATTGTATAAAATAGTATTTTCCCCACTTACATGTGATGTTATATGCCAAAGTCCTCTTGTATGTCTGGGCCTATTTCCGGGTTTTCTGTTTTATTTCTGGGCCAGGGTCACTCATGGTCTGTGTGTGTGTGAGAGAGAATTATTGTTACCTTGGCCTTGTTTTGAGTCGTGATATCTGGAGTGATAATGGTCTCCACCTCTGCCCACATACATCCAAAAACTTTTGCTGTTTTTAACAAGTACATAAGGTCTCTGAAGACCTTTTTTCTTCCACATGTCTTAGAATGAGTTTGTACATTTTCAGTTTAAAATCTTACTGAAGTTTCAGAATTGATTTTTGAGAATTGACATCTTATGTCATCCCATCCTTGGCTATGAATGTCCATTTTTTTAAATTAGGTTTTCATATTTGAGCTTTAATGCAATGTAAATGTTTTCCTTCAGAAAGATTGTGCAGGTTCCCAGACACGTTTTTATTGCTGTTTTGAGTGATATGTTTTCAGGTTGGTTATCGTATGGTGAAAGGGAACAACTATGATTTTTGTTTTGTTTTGTTTTCACATCGTTTCTGGCAATCTTGCTGAGCTCTTACTAGTTTTCTGTGCATACGCTCACGTCTGTAAATAATGATGGTTTTCTGTGCCCCCATCCATTCACATCACCATCTTATAGCCTATGTTTCAAGACCAAGACTTCTGGAACTGTGTGGGCTGGCAGTGATTGGAAGGATACGCTGCTCTTGTTCTTGATCTTAAAAAAATGCACTTTAAATTTTTCTTTAAGTATGATATTTGCTACAGAATTGTGATGTGTGGCCTCTTTTTTTTTTTTTTAAATTAAGAAAGTCTGCTTCTATTCCTGGTTAGATTGTTTTAGTCTTCGTTTTTAAACAAACACACCATAGCATGTACTTTTTTTTTTTCCTGTTATTGTAAAGATAGGCATGTGGTTTTTCTCTTTCCATCTCAATGTAAGCAGATGGCAAATAGCCAGATCTCCAGTGTGCCTTTCTGATTTCTAAGAAAGTAAATTGGTTTCATAGAGCAGGGAAAGTCTTCTGTAGTTGGCTGTTGCTGAGAGGCTCAGAGAGTTGCTTTATTAGCTGAGAACTGCCCGAGCCCCTTCTGGTACACGTTAGTTCTCTCTGTTGAATTCTGCACAGTGCTCACAGACAGAAGAGGAAAACAGAATCTGACCTTGCCTCAGACAGCGTTCCCGTACTTCTTTCCTGCTCATGGGTCAGGAAGGATGCTGATGCAGCATTTTTGCTGGTGGTTCAGTTGATCATTGATTTTTTTTTTTTTTTTTTGAATCATCGAATATTGACTCCCTTTTGGGCTGGCGGTTCTGCATCTTGACTCCTAAACCGTCTCTGGGTTCTAGGGTGGAGGGCTGACTTGGCTCAGAGTGACAGAGCTGAGAACGCTGTGAACTGGCCGGTGTGTGACATCGAGGAGATGCCTGCAGTTTGTGGACTGTTTGTCTTGGAACCAGCAAGAAGGGGCAGTGGTGTGTCACAGTTACTCAGATGACAGCGAGGAGAGGCCCTGCGTGGTCCTCATTTCTGTATGTGGCTTGGAACTGTTTGCTGCCTTTGCCGGGGTCCGTCCTAGACACATGGGAGCAAAGCACCACAAGTGGCAGGAGGCCTGGGAGGAAGGTGGGGCTCTTGGGGGGCTTGAATGGCCTTGGTGAGCCATACAAGTTCCTGAATTTACTGTAATATTAAGTCATCTTCCTCCATTGCTTTCAAAAGTTCCACTTCAATACTTTCCTTCCATGTTTCGGGCCAGGCAGCTTGGTGGGATGACGTGGCTTCAGCCTGACTGCGAGAGAGGAGTTTGGGGGTTGCGGAGGGGGGGAAAAGGCCTGCAGATTTGGTTTCAAGAAAAATCATAAGCGAGCTGGAGATGAAGCCTAGCTAGAAACGAGGGCGATGGTTTGCCTTGTGTCCCTACTTCTCTGTGCTTTCCTAGCCATTCTGACCCCCAGGCTCGAGCTCTGGAGATAGTCTGCCTGCCTCTGAAGATGGGGGTCCCAGCTCCGAGTTAAACCAGCCCTGTAGTTGGTCACCTGGTGTCGGACATGTGTCCGTACCTGCAAAAAAACAGAGTATGGACATGCTGATCTTTCGTGTTTTTCTGTGGGATTCAGCATGGCTTGCCGCTTAATAAGGCTTCCCTCCCTGGTAGCTCAGTGGTAAAGAATCCGCCTGCCAGCGCAGGAGACGTGGGTTCCATTCATGGAGCAGCTAAGCCTCTGCAGCACAGCTCCTCACACCTGTGCGTTAGAGCCTACAGCCGCAAGGACTGAGCCCACAGCCGCAAGGACTGAGCCCACGTGCCCTGGGGCCCGGGTTCAAACAAGAGAAGCTACAGCAATGAGAAGCCTTCACATCGCAATCAGAGAGTGGCCCCCGCTGTCTGCAGCTAGAGAAGCCCCTGCAGCAATGGAGACCCAGCACAGCCAAGAATTAGATGAAGAAGTAAAATTATTTAAAACACCAACATGTCTTGTACAGAGAAATTGCTAGAATCGTAGGTTATTAGAGTGGAAAGGGGCCTGGGAGGCTCCCGGCCTCACCCCACCGGGCAGCTCCTGCGAGGTCCTGCCCCGACGGCTGCCATGTCCATGTTGGCAGTGCCCGCCACGAGCATCTCTGGAACCCTGCGTCGGCTCGCAGGTCAGCCTTTCCGTGGAGACCCCACGGGAAGCTCGAGCCGGCGGCCAGACGGTGGACCTGCAGGCCCCCGGTGCAGGGTCACCCCCCACTCTGGGCCTTGTTGCTGAGGCTGGGAGGGGTCGTCTCCACAGGGCCTCGTCATCGCCCTCTCGTTTCCTGGGTAGTCCTGTGTGAGAAGTTCTTGCCTGGTACGGGCAGATTGTTTCCTTCGCTCACCGAGGCAGAGCTGATGGTCCCCTCTGTGGCGCACATATGAAGACCACGTGAACCCGGAGTTGTTCCAAGAGCCATGGCCCACGTCGACCTAGACCCGGAGGCCTCGCGCATGCTGCCAAGACCGCCGGGGGCTGGGCAGCTGGCCCCCCACGGCCCTGGAGCCGTGGTTGCAGCTGCCCCGGCCATCCGACTCCTTTGCCCGCACCCAGTCTCTGCCAGGAATCGCCTGGCGGCGTTGTTGTCCCGGTGGCGCTGCCGGCCTGGTTCTTTGGCCGAGGGTGGAACGCCAGGCGGCCCTGGCCTCCCCACTGCCTGAGCCTGTCCCCTTCCTCCTCAGCTCAGCCCTTCCTGACAGCGCCAGTCTGATGCTCTGTGCCCTCGCATCCTGGGATGGGGCCTGTGTGATGATCTTGCCTTTTGGTTTGACAGTTGAGTCTCCTTGGGGTCCGGAGGACTGACTGCTGGAGAGTTAGTTAGCTCTTGGTCCTTTCAGGAGGGTTGATATGGTTGAGATGTTTTTGAAAAACCTATGTATGAAATCGAAAGGTTTTACTGGTATGTTTGAGAGTTCTTTTTTCCCAGTCGTGATAGTTCATCTTTTTAAAGGGCTTCCCTAGTGGCTCAGAGGGTAAAGCGTATGCCTACAATGCGGGAGACCTGGGTTCCATCCCTTGGTCGGGAAGATCCCCTGGAGAAGGAAATGGCAACCCACTCTGGTACCCTTGCCTGGGGAATCCCATGGATGGAAAAGCCTTGTAGGCTACAGTCCAGTGGGTCTCAAAGAGTCGGACACGACTGAGCGTCTTCACTTTCTTTTCCTTCTTTTAAAATGTTTTGTTGGTTTCTGCCGTACATCAACATGGATCAGCCTGTAGGTGTCTGTCTGTCCCCTCCCATGATGACTTTTCTTTAAAGAAGTAAATTGATCTGTAGGTGATTTTCTTTTCCTTCCTCTTTGGATGTCTGAAACGTGGATTTATTAAACTCCTCAGGAGTAGGTTTCCCTGTTGTTGTCTCTGTTTGCTTGATGCACAGATGACCAGACAGAGCGTTCTGATGTCTGTTAGTCGCATTATTGTGGTGGCAGGTAGCAAATATCCTCAGCCATTTCTGTGAAGGAAAGAGGAATTCTTTGTGAAGAAAAGGAGCTTCGGATGTGACATTCTGTGTAACATGCAGGCAGCTTGGCTAGCTGTGCGTTTGTGCGCATGTGTGCTGAGTCACTTCAGTCGTGTCCGACTCTTGGCAACCCTGTGGGCTGCAGCCCACCAGGCGCCTCTGTCCTTGGGAGGCTCCAGGCAAGAGGACTAGAGTGCGTTGCCATACCCGCCTCCAGATCTTCCCGACCCGGGGATCGAACCTGCGTCTCTTCTATCTCCTGCATCGGCAGGCAGGCTCTTTACCCCCCGTGCCACCCGGGAAGCCTGGGAATTACTGATGTCTTGGCATTGGGTGGCTGTTGGCCTACTGCAGGCTGAGTTGCTAAAAGCAGTTTCTGGAACCTGTTAAGTAGACCAAGCATCCTCATACTGGTTTAGGTCTTTTAGTTTTTCCTGGATTTCGATGGCTGTTCATTGCTTTAGTGTGAGATTGGCTTTCTGATTATATGCTTCAATTCCATCTAATGACTTTTCCGTGTTGAAGTAAACGGCAATCAGCGGAGATAGGCCAGTGGTGAGGTTGGCTATAGACCAGCGCTCATTGAAGCTAATCACCCACATTTTTTGTTGATAGAGAAGCCTTTTTCCCTGCTTTTAACCAGGCTGGTATAGAGAGCCGTGTGGATTTGGGAGTCATTATTGGTCGCGTTTTTTTAAACGGCTATGATGAGGAGGAGTTTGCTGGTGTTGAAATGTTTGGTAGAAAATGGTTGGCTTTTTAAAAGTGACAGTTGATTTCTGGCTCTGTTTTGGGAAGGAAATGCTCTTAGGCTTGCTTTCTGTCCTGAGTTGTGGCATTCAAGACCGCTCGCCTTTCTCCTTTCCCCTTAACTCACCCCGCCCCTAGGTGGAACGGTATTTCTGGACACTGCATTTTGAAAATGAAGCTCCATTCAGAGGAGGCCAGACTTGTCCCTAGAGGAGAAGGGGCATAAAGACGCCAAATGCAAAACCACAATGATTTCTTTGATTGCAGGGACCTTGGGGCCATCTTGCGCTAAGAACTTGCCTTTAGAAGATCCTTTGGTTCCCATCCATGTCTCCCTCTCCTCAAAGGGATGGCAGCCCGATGGACAGTGGGCACATGGTCCCCGCCTCACCAGACTCCCACGGAGGTAAGCTGCTGTTGGCGCTGCCCGGACAGATGTGCGCCCTCCGTAAGGCCTGAGCTCAGCCTCCAGCCAGGGCTGGGGCTCTGCCTCATCGGATAACCATGCGGGGCGTAGCAGTGAGTGGAGTGCAAGGCAGGCCTGGCCGCTTTCTGCGGGCTGAGGACAGGTGTGCCCCTGGCTGAGATGGTGGTCCAGAACTCCCCGCCGCGGGTCTGTGTCGGTCGCTCCCTGCACCGCAGGCTTAATGCTGGTCACTCAGAGCCGTTACTGCTTCGGGAGCAAGGTGCACAGAGTCTCCTGCCCTTCTTGCTTGTTTCGGGGGCGGGGACGAGGGTGAAACACACTGTTGATGGGGTTGCTGCCAGCTGTCACGAGTCTGGTGCCGGCGTGTGTGGATCAGAAACCGAGCTCTGACGGTCTAGGAGGAATGGCTCCGGATCCAGACCCAGGGAGGGCCCAGCAGGCCACGACTCCGCATCTCCCCCGGGAACCGGAAGGCAGCCCCGGAACCGGCTTGGCTTGGCCGCCGGCAGTCTGTGTCCTCCTGCTCTATCGCCTCACTCTTCAAGGAGCAGAGAGAGCGGAACAAATTAGTGTGTTTGCTAGCAAAGTTCTGTCGTTTGCGTTTTTGTCTTGAAGGGCTTAGGTTTCCGGGTTGAAAAGAGGAGGAATTTTAACTTGTCTGGCTGTTGGAATGAAGTGTCAGACTTTGGGAGCCTGAGGTGTGGCTGTCGAGAGAAGCGGACTTGTTAACCCGAGGGTGTTCTCTTGGACTTCGTGCGTAGACCTCCCATCTCCCTTTCCGAGGGTAGCCGGCGAGTGGGCAGGTGGGTGTTGCAGGATGGCTGGCCGGCCGGCCGAGCGGGCTTGGGAGGTTGCGGGGGTCTGGTCTTTGCAGGGCTGAGTGCTGAGAGCATTTGGGAGGAGCTCCTGGGAGCTCTGGTCAGTGGGGTCCGTGCCCAGGGTGACCCACGTCCAGGGTGGGGCATGAGGCGCCTCACCGCCACCATTTTCTTTATGACAGCTTGTCCACATTTTCAGAAAAGGAAGCATCTTCATCATTGACCTTTGGAGGAGGCAGGCAACTTCCTCTAACCCGTGAAGATCACCTCTGTGCCTGTCACCAGTATCTCCCTCGTAGCTCCAGGCGCTGTGCTCTGGCAAGGCCCGGGCCCGCGTGGAGAGTGTTAGCTGGACCGTCTCCTGGTTCTCACGTGCTCTTTTACCTCCCAGGTCCCCGTATCGTGTGTCCTCTCTAAGAGGCGTGGTAAGCCACCCGCAGTCCCTTGCTCTTTCTTTCACGGACTGTCTGACAAGGCGGCTGCACCTCTAATCAAAGGGAGGCAGTCCCAGCCCAGCGCCCGTGTGAGAGCAGGAGGTTATGAGCTCAGGGTTATTCAGAGAATTTTTAATTCTAGCTTTCCTTCTTGGTTTAATAATGTACCGATTTTGATACTACCTTTTCCGGTTCGAATCAGGTTTCTGCCTCTCTCTGGCATTCGGAAAATTAGAGCTGGTCCCCTGGAGTTGGCTGTCAACAGGCGTGGCAAGTTCCTAGACTAGCTCTCTGCTCTCTTCTTTGAGCAAAGGAGGTTTGGGGCTCTCGGTCCTGCCCTAGATGCGTTGCAGTGTGCAGAGGTTTTACTTCATTTCAGGAAAGCACTCTCTGGGTAAACTGGGATCTTTGGCAGTTGGGTTAAGATAAGGACTGGCCCCCCGACTCCAGCCCCAGAGCATATTTAATTAGTGTTCATTTGGGCCATACTGAGGAAAAAAAAAAAACACACGTTGGAAATGTTTGCAACATATTCAGTGAAGTGTGTGAGCTCTTAATGACTTTGGGGTCTGGAGTGTCTTTCCCCACAGGTAGTCTGACAGGTGTTTGCTTGCTTGCTTTTTAAAAACTTCAAGTGGTATTCTGTCTGTGTGCGTGCAGGGCCCTGGGGGTTCGTAGTCCAGCCTCTCCCTGGAGTCCATTCTGACTGTGCTGGTCATTTGTGTCGGAAGGTTGTCCTCTCTTCATGCTGCTGCTGCTGCTGACGAGCTCAGTCATGTCTGGCTCTTTGTGACCCCATGGACTGCAGCCCGCCAGGCTCCCCTGTCCATGGGATTTTTCCGGGCAAGAATACTGGAGTGGGTTGCCACTTCCTTCTCCAGGGGATCTTCCCGACCCAGGGATCGATGGAGCCTGTGTCTCTGGCGTGTTGTCTCCTGCATTGGCAGGTGGATTCTTTACCATTGGTACCACCTGGCCTGGGTTTTAGAGCCCTGGGCCCCCCCCACGTCAGGTCCAGCCACCCCTCCTGCAGCCGTGTCGCACGACTCGCTGCTTCTGGACGCTCAGAGCCCGGCTGCCCTGCCTCCGTCGGCACGGATGCAGGTGGGGACCCTGTGCCCGGATCTTCCCGGGTTGGTGAAGGAAGGAGACGCGTGATCTGGCCATTGCCACCCTGAGCAAGTGCTCTGGTGGTCAGGGCCCCTGCCCAGGATGGGGAGAAGGGCGTGTTAGGTCAGGGTGAGACGCAGCCTGGCCTCCTGGATCTGTTTCTCAGAGTTTCTCCAGCTCTGGCTTCAGACTGCGGAGTCCAGAGAGCAGCTCAAAGGCAAGAGACCACCTGGCCTGGGAGACTCACCCTGGGCCAGAGGGTCTGGAGATGGAGTGGGGTAGATAGCAGGGGGGCTGTGGTGATGAAGACGCCGACCCAAGGAGGGATGGGAAAGCCCCTCATCGTGGACGCTGACGCACATGACTCCCGCGTGCTGGTCGCACCACAGGGCCACAGACGGGTGATGTTCCAAGTCAGGTAACGTAGTCTGAACTGAACTCGCCCACGTCAGACAGCTGTACACACTACTGAGTTCTCCGAGCTTGTTGTAAAGGTGGTGTGGTTTCTGCTCCTAAATTATTTAAAAAAAAAAAAATAGACTTGAAGCATTTGGCAGGGTTGGGTCTTGCCCTTTGGTGCCCTAGTTCTCTCCCTGCCTCTCAGCTATTCCCAGTGCCCCCCGTCCCCCTCCTTGCTGCCAGGTAAGAGGAGGGGCCTCAGGGTGTGAGGAAGGTGTGTGTGGGTCCATGTGGCTCTCCCCTGGGGTCCTGCTTCTAGCCAGCCCCCTTGGGGACTCCCATGGGCTGTGCCCATGAACCCCACCCCAGTCCTTGAAAACTGTGTTTCATCACTTCGGTGTTTTAGAGACTCAAGAGTTTCAAACCACACATAAAAGGTGTGAATAATGTGATATAAATATTGTTGGAACCCTCTTGTGGTTTTTCCTTTCTTTTTTTTTTCCCCCCCTTCTATTTTCATTTCAGAGTTTAAGCAGTAACGTGAATGACAAGACTCTTTCCAGAAAGACAAGTTTCTTGGCTTGTCTGACATGCGTATACAGTTCTACTCATCGTAGAGGGTAAGAAAAGGTGTGGGCACCAGAGGGCATTGAGGTGTGGCTTGAAAGTCTAGTGACTGAAAGTCGCTCAGTCGTGTCCAACTCTTTGCGACCCCATGGACTATGCAGTCCATGGAGTTCTCCAGGCAAGAGTACTGGAGTGGGTAGCCTTTCCCTTCTCCAGGAGATCTTCCCAACCCAGGCATCAAACCTGGGTCTCCACATTGCAGGCAGATTCTTTAGCAGCTGAGCCACAAAGGAAGCCTTGCAAGTCTAGATGTATCATTGAAAGTGCGTGATTCATGCACGACTCTCATGAATAATGAAGTTGGCCACCCGCCTTTCACACTGTATTCGGGCCTGTTGCGTCTTTGTGGGCCGAATCTCCCAGTTGTCACGTAACTGGCAGATAATTGGGCTCCACGGCTTGGTGGGGGTGGGGTGGATGGGGAGGGCCTCGCACCAATCGGAGCGCAGGCTGGCCGCCTGCTGGACGGCTCCGAGGGGGGCCCGAGCCAGGGGAGCGTTTCTGGGTGCGCCGCGTCCTTGAGGGTGTTAGTGGGTGCTGCCTGGTGAGACGTTCGGACACGCTGGGTCTAGTCGGTTTCTGCTACAGTGTTCTCCGAGCTTTGGAGCCTTGAAGGGGAAGTTTAATATGTGGCATTCCTAAACGTATTTCTCTGTGGGACCCTCTCTCTTGTCCCTCTGTGTCTCTCGCTCGGTAAATTTCAGTTCTGTGAAATCCCCGACAGATCCTTCTGGCAGTAGCTCTCTAGTCAACACTTGCAGGATAAGCCTTAGGAGACAAGTGTGGTGAAGAACATAAGCCCAGAGACGCCGAGGTGGTACTAAGCGGCAGCTTTCTGTGGGTCTCCTGCTATTTCGCTGTCTTAGAAAAGCATTCCTTTCCGTGTTGGTGGTTTAAAGGACCATGAAGCATGAAATAAAAGGCAGTTAACGAAATAGCATGTTAATGTTTTAAACAGTTTTTATTTTCCCATAGTTTTGTGAGTGAGACCGTGGGATTTGAGAGGAAATAAGCCGTGAATTATTTGTGCACGCCTTGTTCCATAGGAAACACAAGGTAGTACTTTAGCACACACACAGATCATGAGAACCAAAACCTACGGTGGATTTGAAATCATAACGGACAGAAATTGTTGGGGCCAATTGTTAATACCACATGTCCCTAAAATCTTCCTGTCTCACTTTATCATAACAGTTTGCCAAAGCTGTTTCTAAGGGTTCCTCTGCCCCAGCGGGGGTGCAGTTCATTTTTTATTCATTGCTTCATCCCCGGGCAGACAGCGTAACTGAGGGATGAAGGTACCTTAGGAGGAGCCGTCCCAGGCCTGGCCTATGGGCCTCTCTGCCCTGCCCGGATGGACCCTCTCCTGCAGGGCCGCCCGCTCTTGCCCAGCGTTGGGGCTGCACACATACAAGCCTGGTGGGCGGGCGGGCACTCCCGCCTCCATCTCTGTGCAGTCCTCAGAGACCTCGACTCCTAATTTGGGGTCAATGGGCCGCCTGCAAGGAGAGGCCGAGCAGGGTGGCCGCTGCCCCCCTGCCTCCCTTGGACCGGCCTGTGGCTGAACCTGGTGGGGTCGGGAGGAATCTGGAAAATGCCTGCTGGTTCTAGAAGTGCTCGACCTGTTGACCTTAGACTCTCAATGTATTAAAACTTGGAAGGGAGCATGGACTCTCTGCCAGGAAATGATCCGATTTGTCCATTTTATCATGTGTTTGTGAATCCTCTGGGTCACTTTCTTAGGTTTTTGGCTCAAACTCTTTTAAACACAGTTGATTTCAGAGTTACTTCCAAATATCTGCCCCATTCCTGTGCTCCTTCCTTGTGTGTCCGCTATTTGCTGGCTCCAATTAATTTTCTAAAGAAAACGGGCTTGGGGCTTCTGTTTCCATGTGAGCAGTGTGACTATGAGAAGGTAGAGTCTCTGAAAAGGGAGGAAATTCACTCACGTTTTCATAAACGTGAGCAGATGCACAGCTCTCTTGAACCTCCTCTGAGCGGCCATTTCCCAGATATTGGATTTCCCCCCCCCCCCAATTTTGTGGATGGGGGAGCCCTAGTGTTCTGCAAGTACGGCCAGATGGTGGGCCCACGCCCAGAGGGGCCCCGGATGCCGGCATGGGGCAGAGCCCATCCCGGGCGTGCGGAGTCCTTGGTGCTGGGTGTTTAGTCACTGACTTTGGTTGTGTGAAGACCTGGCAGCGGCAGCCTGTCCCACATCCCCCAGCTCTGCGAGGAGGGCCTCTCCCCCAAACAGGAGCCTGGGCCTTGGACTGCACACTCTCCCTCCATCCACGTTTGCTGCCTTGTTCGGAGATGGTGCTGTTGACTCCCATGTGTGGGGACCAGAGTGTCCTTGGCTCTTGTGAGCCGCCTGCCACCCCCGGGCTAGCGGGGCCCTCATTTCACTGTGCTGATCTGCGCGGTCATTCAGCCACATGGTGGGAGTCCTGTGTCCCCTCCACACATGCCCACACGGTGACAGCCACCCTCCAAGCCTCCGTGGCCATTTGGAAATCATCTGCCTCATTCCCCGCTGTCCTGGAACAGCTGCAGCTGCTGCTTCTGGGAGAGGGGAAGGAACATCTGTTTTCTCTGAGAGTGATTTTTAGTTTGCGAGCATCTGTCCTTGCGTTTCTGGGAAAAATAGAAACGGCCTGGGAGCCCGAGCCCTTTGTGTCGGACCCCAGGGTGACCGCCGATAGAAGCAGAACAACTGACTGGTGGGTGGGCTAAACGAATCCCCAAGTAAATCTGGCTGTGAAATCACAGGGGAATATATTTCATCTCACAATCAATCATGGGAGTTGAGTGGTCGGCTCAGCACCAAAGAGAACAGAAAACGCAGAGATGTTTCGGACGATGGGGACGTGGATTCCTTTCTCTCCCCGAACACAGTACCCGACTGTAATTGAAGAATGTTCCTGCAGACGCTTGGCAGCTCCATTTTATGGTTTTCAAGAAAGTTGAATGAATTAAAATTCCAATCAGGTGAAATATTTTACTTCGCCAAAAAGAAACTCTGGTCTGTTTGCTGCCTGATGTTATCTATGAGCATTACCTATAAGCATTAATTGTATTCCTAGTTCTGTTTGCCTCAACAGCTGATGGAAAAACCCAAGTGAACTTTTTGGGCAACCCTTACCTCTTTCTACACATTCAGACCCTTGACGTGTTTAAACACAACTGATATATTTAGATACAATAATTATAATTAATTATTCCATATTGCGGAGAAGGCACTGGCACCCCACTCCAGTACTCTTTCCGGGAAAATCCCCTGGACGGGGGAGCCTGGTGGGCTGCAGTCCATGGGGTCGCTGGGAGTCGGACAGGACTGAGTGACTTCCTTTCACTTTTCACTTTCATGCATTGGAGAAGGAAATGGCAACCCACTCCAGTGTTCTTGCCTGGAGAATCCCAGGGACGGGGGAGCCTGGTGGGCTGCCGTCTATGGGGTCGCACAGAGTCGGACACGACTGAAGCGACTTAGCATGCCATATTGGGCTTCCCAGGTGGTGCTCGTGGTGAAGAACCCACCTGCCCGTGCAGGAGATATTGCAGGTGTGGGTTCGATCCCTGGATTGGGAAGATCCCCTGGAGAAGGGAATGGCAACCCACTCCAGTATTCTTGCCGGGAGAATCCTATGGACAGAGGAGCCTGGCAGGCTAGTCCATGGGGTTGCAAAGGGTCTAACACAATTGAAGTGACTTAGCATCCACAGTTATGCCATATGCTTCTTTTGTTTTTTTAACTTCTGTTGTCCGAGTTGGAGAAGGAAATGGCGACCCACTCTGGTATTCTTGCCTGTAGAATTCCATGGATGGAGGAGCCTGGTGGTGGGCTACAGTCCATGGGATCGCAGAGAGTTGGACATGACTGAGTGACTAATCCCATCACACTGTCTAAGTAAATTGCTGGGGGAGAGGGGAAGGTATCCTGAGATGACAGCCTTTATTTAGATTATGTAATGAGTAGCTGCTTAGCATGTAACTACAGAGAAGCCTCCTGTGGGTGAGGGGAATGGGCTCCTCCTCACCCACTGTCACACAGCACAAGCAGACTTTAGGGCGTTTAGGTGAATAAGAACATCAGAACGCAGACGGGGACTGCTCAGACCAGGCCCTTTTATTGAACCCTGTCTGGGAGCCACACGATGGTGCGGTCATTACCGACCGACCACAGTTTGCCAATTGCTGGACGGGGCACTTCGCGTGGCTCCTCTCTGGGCGTCTGTACGGAGCTGTGTGGATGTTTGTATGAATGCCGAGATGGGTCTTCTCGCCAAGGCGGCGGTGGAGCCGGGGGAGGTGGTAGTTGATGTCATGGTCGGGTGTGGGGGACCAGAGCCACCGGTCTCGTTGGTGGCCCCAGGTCTGTGCGCCGGGAAGGGGTCGCACCTCTGATGCACGCGCAGCTTCACTGTGTCCAGTCGCCCGTCATGAACAGACTAACTGTAAATTGAGGACTTGAGTCTGTCTGACTGTTATTCTGGAATAGAGCTGTGCGGAAGATAAAAGCGAGTGAGGTGCCCGGGAGGCGGGGGGGAAGAGGAGCGAGGATTCGGGTGGCAGAGACGTCTCCTCAGTACAGCCCAGCCCTGAACAGACTGCACGCTGAGTCCCTTCCTTCGGAAGCGGTTTACTGTTGGGTTGTGGTATTACCCTGCAGGATGGAAATAGAAGTATAAATACATAAGAGAATTCGCCACCCGTGCATTTGAAATAATAGCATCTGTTATTCATGAATATCCTAATTCCATAAATTGTCTTAACACTTAAGGCTCCCCTTCAGTTTGCAAACCACAGTAAAGTATTCTTTCTCAGCTGTGTTCTCACCCTCAGGCTTGGTCTTATGCAGTCTTTGGGCTGGGCCTTTATCAGAGAATTAATTCTGTACCCTAGCAGTCACTTCTTTTGGTTTTATTGTAGATATTTCTGATGTATGCTGTGTTGTCATCGTTCAGTCACTCAGTCGTGTCCAATTCTTTGTGACAGCATGGACTGCAGCATGCCAGGCTTCTGTGTCCTTCACCATTTGCTCAAACTTATGTCCATTCAGTTGGTGATGCCATTCAATCCGCTGTTGCCCCCTTCTCCTCCTGCCCGCAGTCTTTCCTAGCATCAGAGTTCCTTCCATTGAGTCGGCTCTTCACATCATGTGGCCAAAGGTTTGGAGCTTCAGCTGTAGCATCAGTCCTTCTAGTGAATATTCGGGGTTGGTTTCCTTTAGGATTGGACTGGTTTGATCTCCTTGCAGTCCAAGGGACTTCTCAAGAGTCTTCTTCAACACCACACCACAGTTGGAAAGCATCAATTCTTCGGCTCTCAGCCTTCTTTACGGTCCAACTCTCGCATCCATACGTGACTACTGGGAAAACCATAGCTTAGACTATAGGACCTCTGTTGGCAAAATAATGTCTGCTTTTTAATACGCCATCTAGGTTTGTCATAGCTTTTCTTCCAAGGAGCAAGCGTCTTTTAATTTCATGGGGGCACAGGCACCATCAGCAGTGATTTTGGATATGATGTGCAATGATATGAAAACCTTAACCTGGCAGAAGGATACTCTTGTAATTATTAGAAACACTGCACTTTTAGGAAGAGTCCATTTTTAGCTTATCATGATTGTAGCAGACTTGTTTGACTTGGCAGTTTATGCCCAGTGCCTGTTATGTTTGCTCTTGTATGAGGAGGAGGGAGGGCAGGGAGGGGGAGTCCTCCTCTGCCACCTCCCCAGGCACTCCTCCTTCTGCATTCTCTCTCGTTTTGTTTCTTGTCAGTTTTAAGTTATGAGTTTTATTTCCTTGAGACCCTGTAAGGATCTTTAAGCAGATCTTAGTTCCTACCAGCATTTAGCACAGAAACGTCACATTAACACATCTTTTACTGCGTTGTGGCAGATTTGTGTGGATGCCAAAGTACAGAACATCTCAGTACCAGTCTGGGGAGGCTGAATTACTGAGACTCACGCACACACATTGCACGCGCTTAGAAGGCAGCCTCTTCCAGGAAGAGAGACTCTCCTGAAATGAACCCCGAGAAGCACGTCCGGGGGACAGCTCTGTGTCCTTTCCAGTTGACTGCAGGACATGAGGACAAAAGTTCTTGACACAGGGGAGCAGGGCGTGGGAAGGCCGCAAGCCCCATGCACACGTTACGTAAATTGAGGTTCTTTTCAGGCAGTCGGATTAAGAGTTCCTTGCTTTCTGAAAGGAAAGCAGTTAAGAGCAGTTATGTCAGAACATGTTGGAACTGGCCTCCTTTAGAAATTGCTTAGCGTCTGTGATGTTTGTTCCTGTGGTTCTTGCTGTTTCGCTGTCTGACTCAGCATCGAGTCTGGGTTTGAGCCCCAGGCGCCTCCCCTCCCTGCCCTTGGCCGGGTATGCAGTTCTGTCAAGTAGAAGAGGCTGATTGCAGGTTTTCTGTGTCTGTCAGTCTGTTCCTGTTCTGTAGATGAGTTTCTTTGTATATATGTATATTTTTACTAGACTCCACATATAAGTGATGTCGTATGATACTTGTCTTTCTCTGCCTGCCTTGCTTTACTCAGTAGGATAACCTCCAGGTCCATTCATGTGGCTGCAAATGGCATTATTTCGTTCTTCTTCATGACTGAGTAGTATTCCACTGTCCATATGTGCCACACCTTCTTTATCCATTCATCTGTCGATGGACACTCAGGTTGCTTCCATGCCTTGGCCTTTGTGAATAGTGCCGCCGTGAACACAGGGGTGTGTTATCTTTGTATATTATAGTTTTGTCTGGATATACGCCAAGAGTGGGGTTGCTAGATCATATGGAAACTCTTTAATTTTCTGAGGAACCTCTGTAGCGTTCTCTGTAGTGACTGCACCGACTTAACATTCCCACCAGCAGTTTCAGGAGGGTTCCAACCGTTTGGGGAGGTTTCCCCGTTCTCCACGTCCCCTCTTGGGTTTGTTATCTGTAGACTTTTTATTGATGGTCTTTCTGACCCTCGTGAGGCGATACCTCATTGTAGCTGTTTGATTTGCATTTCCCTAGTCATTAGTGGTGTTGGATACCCTTTCAGGTGCCTGCTGGCCGTTGGTTTTCTGAGGCATCTTCTCATTTCCTTCTCTCGCTGTTACTTCTGTGGTGTCCGTCATTGATGAGACAGACGGCCCTCTCCTCTGAGCACCCACGGCATTTTGTCCCACCACAGACTGGCTGGCGGCACTTATTTGCTCATGTTCCTGTCATGAAAAGTGATTCATTTAGGAAAAGAGCCTGGGCCCTGTCACTTTTAACTCCCCCAGGACACTGTGTGTGGGGCAGGTGTCTGAATCACTGAGGAATGCTGACCTCTGTGAGACCGAGGAACAATTAAATCAGGGGTGGTGTTCTTGTGCCTGGAGTATAGTTGGAAGGTGCCGCGATCGTCAGGGCGTTGGTTTGACTGTAAAACAGGGTAGTGGTTTGGCTTCGATACCAGCTTCTTCCCTTTTAAATTTTCAATCCTGAAGTTATTAAATAAATATTTTCTTTCCCTTATGAGGAACTTACAAGGTTATTCATAATGCACATGGTTTGAGGTCATTTTTTTAAAAATGAAATATTCTGACTAAAATCATCCTTGTTTTTAGAACTCTTATTTTTCTTAGAGTGCTCCCACAAGTCATTCATGCAGGAGGTTTTATGAGGGCGCTGACTGTATATCTGGATCGTGCCCGTGCTTGGTCAGTTGGTTACCAGTTTGGTCCCCAAAACAGGTCCTGTGTGTTCCTTGAGCAGACCTCCTTCTCAAGCACTCTGGCCTCAAGGCTGGTGGGGCAGTAATTATTTTTTTCATTCTACTGTAGACTATATGAATCAGTGTTCTCGATTTTATTTGGCTCAGAAATTCCCATGCAGGGAAATACTGTTTGGCCTTGGTAGTTGGACCAGTTTGGGTTTTATCGGGTTATTCTGAGGCGCTTCAGGGTGACAGCGCGGCGGAGGCCAGCAGCACTTGGCTCGTTCAGTTCCCCAGGCTTCGCAAAGCGCTTTCACATTTCGTGATCTCAGTGCATTATCAGATGGACCGTGGGGTTTGTTATTGCCATCTTTTTCCGGCCCACGCACTCACCTCCTGGCTGTCTCACAGTGAGGTGGTGACCGGCGCCCAGCTCGGAGGCTGCCCAGGGTAAACTGGCTCAGCCAAGGGCAGCAGAGAGTTGTCGGTCAGCGCTGCCGTGCAGTGACCCTTGAGGCCGGTCCTGCAGGTCAGCGGGGGCGACTTTGGCCCCCAGGAGACACTGGCCGCGCCTGGCCTTCTGGACGGGGAGCGCGCGGTTGCCCTCTAGTGGTCGGAGGCCAGGGGTGCCCCTCAGCACCCTCTCGGGCACAGGGCGGCCCGGCAGAGGGGATCCCGCCGCAAATGTCAGCGGTGCCCAGGATGAGAAGCCCCGGCGGAGCCTGCAGCCCTCAGGGCCAAAGCACGGTGGCTGTCAGGGGAGGAGCACTTGGGGATTTGTGAAGCAGCGCTTTGGGATTTCTTGAAAAGAACCTGGGAAGCCGTAGGGCTTCAGAAGGGATGGAAGGAAGAGACACAGAAGGCTGGAAGACGGGGAGCATGCTGCCCACTGCCCCTTGTCTGGAGATCTCCGAAGAGGGTACTCTTCCTGGGTGGCCGGCTGCCCAGCCGAGCCACCTGCTGCCCTCCGCCCCCCACACGGCTCAGAGCGGCAGGCCGGAGGGAGCGAGCCTGTCCCGGCGCCTCCTGGCTCACCCCCAGGGCCGGACCCGAGTGGCTGCTGGCCTGGCCTTGAGGGCTGATCCCCCCCACCTCCTGTGCCAGGGGGTCACCCGCTGACGTTGTGTGAAAACAAGGCGCCCCCCTCCAGAGCCCTCCTGCAGCAGGTGTGAACCCGGTGCCCGAGGGCAAGGGGCTTCTGGTGCAGGGCCCCTCTGACACAGTCCGGGTTTCCCACACAGTTCTCACCCGGTGCGCTTTACTTGCTGTTATGTATTTATAAAATTGTCTAGTTCCAGAATCACAGTGGAAAATAACTTTAGATTATTAAAAATATTTTTGCCTTTTTTTTTCTTGTAAGTAATTTCCTTTTTTTTGGTCTCTGCAGGACACTAAATTGTGGATAATAATGGAATATCTTGGAGGGGGCTCTGCACTGGACCTCGTAAGTATCACATCGGATGTTGAACATGCAGCAGCTGTCTTGGTTGTAAAGATGATTCTGTTTACATTTCTGTCTCCCTCTTCAGTTGCATGAAAAAAGGGCCAAAATACTCCTTATAATAGGGAATTCTGCTCCTGACATGTTGCTGAAAAGCAGAGGTTCCCCTGTAGAGCCAGTTTTTGCTGTATCGTGGGAAACCAGTGAATTCATTCCATGCAGCCACAAAAGGTGTTGCCTGCTGTCTGACCTCAGAATCGTTTCTAATTTTCTAAAACTGGCTTGAACTTTTGTGGCATTCAAACACCACTATTGTTTCCCGTTTCAGATGGTAACTTCACTTCTAAAACATGCGTGGAGCGTTTTCATCTATAATTCATTAGACTTTTTAAAAATTAAAATTTGGTTTCAGGGGTAAGAGACAGGCACAGCATCACACGTGGGAGCGGTGGTCAGGCCACGTGTGAACGCACATTTCTGTTTCCTGGGAGCACATGCAGAGGGGCCTCGCTGCGCCTGCAGGGTGTCTCTGGGGGAGCTGACCCCTGCCGGAGGCGGGGTGTCCTACCTGGCCTGGACCCAGCTGCCTGGCCCCCGCACACGGCAGCGGCAGCTCAGTGTGGGACGACCTCACTCGTGGTCTGTGCTTCATTTCTCGTGGTAACACATGGTCACATGTTGGCCTCAGGTCAGCTCCTCAGAAATCACCAGCAGATCATAAGCGTTACTCGGGTCATCCTTGAAACACAGTATGTATGCCAAACAAAGGTTTAAAAAGATCTCACACGGCTGTAAAGCCCCTGACATCTCACCCCCACGTGGTCATGCAGTGAAAGCAGCATAATCAGCACTCTTTTCCCTGACTGCAGGGAAAGGTAAACCTCTAACACTGTGTGTATTATGAAAGGCTCTGTACCCAAATTCTAAAACATCACTTAATGTTACAACCCATAAAAGCAATTGGTCAAAACAGAGTTCGAAAGGAAATTTCAAGAAAAAAATTTAACACAGTCTCAACAATTGTTTTAAAATGGAAAAGTAGCAAAACAGCTGGATACACTTTATGACTCGCTTTGCTTTTCCATAAATACATGTATTACACAAAGAGCTTTCTTTTTTTTTTTTTACTCTTTTTAGAACTACTACAGAAATGTAGAAAATTGCCTCATTTTGTATAATTAGATTTACTATTATCTTAAGTGAATTTCATTTGTGGCATGTGTGAAGTTATTTGTGGAGATGCTCTCCCAACGCTGAGCTCTTCAGAGCAGCAGTTCTAGTCTCTAGATGCTTTATCTATTCATTCCTAATGTCACCATAATTGAATTTATTTAGTGGTAACTTTCTTTGGATTTTTGAGTTGACGTCTGTGAAATTGTAGACATGACAGTTTGCAGGGCAGCGTAGAATTCTCCACTTATTAGATAAAATCCCATCTGGTGTGAGTCCCAGCAAATTGCCATCCACCTTCTTACCTCAATAGCTCCAGGCACCCTTTTTGAATGTTCCCCAAATCATCTTATTTTAGTTGAGGAAACAGAAACACTCGGAAATTAGGTGTCCCAGCTAGCAAACAGAGCTGGGCTTTGCATGCTGTTGTGACCAGCTGCAAAGCCCTGACTCTTCCCTCTAACTTTGTCGTTTCTCTTTTAAACTCTTACCCTTTTTTTTTTGTTTTTGCTGTCCTGACCCCAGTCCTCAAAGAAGATGCACTTTGGTAGTAATGAGTTACAAGAATTATTTACTTTTTGAATGTTGAGGACTATTAGGATTATTTTGAGAGAGTCTATTAAGTGTTCATACAAGATTTTAAAAACGAGTGTGGCTGTAGTTGAATAAATGGGTTTGGGGCATTTCTTTGAAAAATTGCACCTTGCTTTATCTAGTGTCTCTGTTAAGGGATGGTGCTGACAGGTTCATGTGTGTCTTTGGAGCGGCCCCTATACACGTGGCCTGTCGAGAGGAGGTGACCGTTTCTTGTTAAGGGCAGCGCTCTGCTGTTTCCTGGAGCACAGAGGTCTCACTGGCGCTCTCCTCGCTTTAGAGGCAAAACTTCGTCTTCATGCACCGGGGCCGGATGGCTTTTTTCACTGTGCATTTTAGTCATGCCTTTTTACTGAGGCTGTAAGACGTTAGTCTCAGCGACACCTTAGCCTGGGGCAGGAAGACGGCACCTTCCTTCACCCAAGATTACCTCTGAGCATGTCTCATGGCTAACACTTCCTTTTCATCTGGAGTTGAGGTTCTGAGTGGGGTCAGATAGTGGATTATTACTGCATGTGGGGAAATGCTACAAGGAAAGGAAAGCAGCGTGAGGACAGTTGGGAGAAGGGGAAGGAGGGTTAGCAACAGAGGGTCTGACACGGAGAGATTTTTCACTGATTTTAAGATGTCAATATTACAGCAGAATTTAAGGAATCTAATTAGGAAGGGACTGGGCTACGTAAGGGGGCTTCCTAGGTGGCTCAGTGGTAGAGAATCCTCGTGCCAATGCAGGAGACATGGTTCAATCCCTGGGTCGGGAAGATCCCCTGGAAAAGGAAATGGCAACCCACCCCAGTATTCTTGCAGGGAAAATCCCACGGACAGAAGAGCCTGGAGGGCTGTAGCCCATGGGGTTGCAAAGACTCGGACACAACTCAGTGCACACGCAACAAGAACAAGGCTACGTAGACCGGTCACTGAATCAGGCAGAGAGATGTCTGACAAACTTAAAAATGAACATGCAACATGAATTTTAAAAAGTAGGGTGACATACTCATTAATGTTTAGGGCAAGCTGCTGTGGCGGCCGCCCCAAACGGTGTCTCACACGAGATGGAAATTGAGTTCTTTCCCACACGTGGGCTCAGTGGCCCTCAGGCCCCTGCTGTGGTGGGTGACTTCCCATGGTCTTAAGTCCTTGTCCTCTCCAGCGGCCAGTGTTTCAAAGCCAAGACTAGGACTGGAAGGGGCTCTTCTGCTCATATTCCTTTGGTGAGAGCTTGATCATGTGTTCAGACTTGGCGGCCGCAGAGGCCAGCAGACGTGGTCCATAGTGGGGGGCCGCCTGCAGGCTGAGGGTCTCACAATAAGAGGAGGGAGGGGTGACGGACTTGGGAGAGGGATTAGAGGTCACCCAGAGACGAGGAGCAGTCTGCATCCTTCCCCCCTGCCCCCCAAGTCTTTGTTTTATAGAGGTGATCGGAGGAGTTCCACAGTCCTGTCCTGTTAACTGAAGAGACTGCTTAGGAATGTGTTATTAGTGGTGGACGAGGCGCGTGGCCACAAGCTGGGCAGCTCTCTGCTCCAGGGGACAACTGGACTCCCTTTGCAGTGAATTTTGACCCTCAGAGGACCCTCTCCTCTGTAAATAGTCTTTCTCTCCCCGGCCCGCCTGTGACTCACTGGTGGGTGATGTCTGGGCCAGACGCAAAAGGACATAACCATCCATGCATCAGTCAGAGGGCCAGCTTTCAAATGGTCCAGGGGAGAGGTTTTAGCTCTTACCTCCCGTTGGTGACTCCAGGCCGCCCTGCAGGTCCTTTCTGGACGCTTGATTGTAGGAGGGAGGAGGTCCAGCCAGAGGTAGCGGGTTGTCCGCCCGGGTGACCGTGAAGGTGGAGGAGACGGAAGCCCCGCGCGGGGACAGCGGTGTGGATGGCGGGGTGCCAGGAAGGAGGGCACATCTGCCAGCTCCTCCACGTTCTTCCTCTTTTGCTCCCAGTTATGAGAAAAGTGCATTTTTCTTCATCTTGAGTACCTTGAGTATTAAAATTCCCACCATCTACAAACTCAGAACTAGCCCTGAAGGCAGACAAGGCGGAGCTTCCAGACTCTGTGCTTCGGAGCCATCGGTGTGTTCCTTGAGAACAAGACTCTGAGTCAGATAACTTCGGAGGAATTGAGTTCTGCAGATTGAGGTGTATAGTGAACCGTCCTGGTCTGTGGTGACGGCGGGCAGGACCCTGTAGTCCACCAGGCTCCTGTCCGTGGGATTTTCTTGGCAGGAATGGTGGAGGGAGAGGGTTGTCATTTCCTCCCCCAGGGGACCTTCCTGACCCAGGGATCGAACCTGTGTCTCTTGCTTTGCCAGGTGGATTCTTTACCACTGAGCTACCACAAAAACCCCTGTGTGTGTATACATGTCATCAGTTCAGTTCAGTCACATCTGACACTTGCGACCCTGTAGACTGCAGCATGCCAGGCCTCCCTGTCCATCACCAACTCCCAGAGTTTACCCAAACCCATGTCTATTGAGTCGGTGATGCCATCTAACCATCTCATCCTCTGTCGTCCCCTTCTCCTGCCCTCAATCCTTCCCAACATCAGGGTCTTTTCAAATAAGTCACTTCTTCACATCAGGTGGCCAAAGTACTGGAGTTTCAGCTTCAACATCAATCCTTTCCAATGAACACCCAGGACTGATTTTCAGATGGACTGGTTGGATCTCCTTGCAGTCCAATGGACTCTCAAGAGTCTTCTCCAACACCACAGTTCAAAAGCATCAATTCTTCAGTGCTCAGCTTTCTTTATAGTCCAACTCTCACATCCATACTTGACTACTGGAAAAACCATAGCCTTGACTAGATGGACCTTTGTTAACAAAGTAATGTCTCTGCTTTTTAATATCCGGTCTAGGTTGAACATAACTTCCCTTTTCAGGAGTAAGCATCTTTTAATTTCATGGCTGCAATCACCATCTGCAGTGATTTTGGAGCCCCCCAAAAATAAAGTCAGCCACTGTTTCCCCATCTATCTGCCATGAAGTGATGGGACCAGATGCCATGATCTTAGTTTTCTGAATGTTGAGCTTTAAGCCAACTTTTTCACTCTCCTCTTTCACTTTCATCAAGAGGCTTTTTAGTTCTTCTTCACTTTCTGCCATAAGGGTGGTATCATCTGCATATCTGAGGTTATGGCTATTTCTCCTGGCAATCTTGATTCCAGCTTGTGCTTCCTCCAGCCCAGTGTTTCTCATAATGTACTCTGCATAAAAGTTAAATAAGCAGGGTGACGACATACAGCCTTGACGTACTCCTTTTCCTATTTGAAACTAGTCTGTTTCATGTCCAGTTCTACCTGTTGCTTCCTGACCTGCATACAGGTTTCTCAAGAGGCAGGTCAGGTGGTCTGGTATTCCCATCTTTTTAAGAATTTTCCACAATTTATAGTGATCCACACAGTCAAAGGCTTTGGCATGGTCAATAAAGCAGAAATAGATGTTTTTCTTGAACTCTCTTGCTTTTTTGATGACCCAGTGGATGTTGGCAATTTGATCTCTGGTTCCTCTGTCTTTTCTAAAACCAGCTTGAACATCTGGAATTTCACAGTTCACATATTGCTGAAACCTGCCTTGGAGAATTTTGAGCATTACTTTACTAGCGTGTGAGATGAGTGCAATTGTGCAGTCGTTTGAGCATTCTTTGGCATTGCCTTTCTTTGGGATTGGAATGAAAACTGACCTTTTCCAGGCCTGTGGCTACTGCTGAGTTTTCCAAATTTGCTGGCATATTGAGTGCAGCACTTTCACAGCATCATCTTTTAGGATTTGAAATACATATCAAATAACAAAAAAAATTCCATCATGAGGGACTGACCTTTCTGCTCTCTTCCCCCCAAAGTTTAAAATTTAGATTTGTTAATCAAACATTCTGATGCAGGGGTAGCCTCGGAAATCTGTCAGTTCCTGGGCCTTCTCTTCGTGACGGCTCGTGTTTTGATAGCCGTTGTCTGTGTCAGGACAAAGCTGGACTGCCCGGTACCCCGCCTGGCAAGCCTTGCGAGGTGCCAGCTTCGGCTTTCTGGCCTGACCTCCCTCCTAGCTCAGGCTGCAGGCATGGCAAGCTGATCTCAGCTTTTCTCATTGGCCCCACTTTGGTTCATTCAGCAAAGTCATTTTCTCTGGTTCTTTATGTTTTTTATTTTTATTTTTTTGGCGAGGGAGGGGAGATTCCTTTTAAATAGGTTTAATTGTGTGGGCAAAATGTCTGTTTTGGAGTGAAGATTTCAGTCTTGATTATTCTTGTCCATTTAACATTGACTCTTTCCTGTCATCTCATACTTTTTCATCTAATCATTTAAGTAACCTTAATCTTTTTTTTCTTGTTAGTTAGAACCTGGCCCTTTAGATGAAACCCAGATTGCTACTATATTAAGAGAGATACTGAAAGGACTTGATTATTTGCATTCGGAGAAGAAAATTCACAGAGATATTAAAGGTAAGAAAGCATGCTGTTTATGTTTCTCTGAAATCCCCAAGGCGGGTAGGAAGGTTCGTGGTAGCCTCTTCGCTATGCTTCTCTTCTCAACGGAAGTGGTTCTGTGGGCACGTGGAGAGTGCCTTCGACATGCCTGAGTGGGTGGGGGGCTCTGAGGGGGCCTCACCCAGTGCCTGCTCTTGTCGAGCTCTGATGGCTCTGGGGGTGCACACCGACCCATTTCTAAGGGAGCAGACGGAAGTGTCCAGCAGCCAGTGTCAGGGCGTCTTCGGTTTTATTTTGCAGCTGCCAATGTCCTGCTCTCTGAACACGGGGAGGTGAAGCTGGCAGACTTTGGAGTGGCGGGCCAGCTGACAGACACCCAGATAAAGAGAAACACCTTCGTGGGCACCCCTTTCTGGATGGCCCCCGAAGTCATCAAGCAGTCGGCCTACGACTCAAAGGTGAGGCTGCCGCCTGGGCTTGTGGGGTCTCTGGCGGGCGGGCGTGGGCGCGAGGGTGTGCCAAACACCACTTCTTCTCTTCACGTGGAAATCTTCTCAATCCCTGGCAGATCCCCCCACCTTGTGAAACAGCACACAGAACATAGAGTGGCTTCCCCTGGGGACCTCAGACCACGTGGTGAGCCGTCACGTGGGTGCTGAAGTTACTGGGGGGCCTGTCTATCAGGGCCAAGGTGGCCCTGGCTCTCTTGCTATTGAGGGCCGTGACTTCCATGGGCTCATGGCCTTATGGCCTTGGAAGCTACTGGCCAGTAATTGAGGTAGGTTTTCAGCAGAGCCGCCCAGCCTTTGATGTGTCTGTTGCCTTGCCCTGTGGCATGGATTTGCCCCCGAGGCTATGTCTAATCTCTGTTGGCCCTTTTCTAAGACTATAGAAATGTATGTATTCAGTTCATTCTATTTTAAGCTGAGGCCCATTTATCATTGGCTTCCCTGGTGGTTCAGATGGTAAAGAATCTGCCTGCAATGCAGGAGACCCAATCTTCTGGTTGGGGAAGATCCCCTGGAGGAGGGCATGGCAACCCACTCCAGTGTTCTTGCCTGGAGAATCCCATGGGCACAGGAGCCTGGCAGGCTACAGTCCCTGGGGTCACAGAATCGGACACATCTAAGTCATGTTCACTTTGACTTTTTTTCACTTTCATTTATCCAGGTTCACAGGGCTAGATTTTTAGGCAGGGCTGGGACTAGGGTCCAGGTTTCTTTTCTTTTTTTTTTTTCCCCCAATTCTGAGTCTAATTGGGAAAATTTTAATTTAGATCTGTTGCTGCTATTAAGTTGCTTCGGTTGTGTCCAACTCTGTGCGATCCCATAGACGGCAGCCTATAAGGCTCCTCCATCCCTGGGATTCTCTAGACAAGAACACTGGAGTGGGTTGCCATTTCCTCCTCCAGAGTCCAGGTTTCTTAACTCCTCTGATTACACCCCTGATGTTTCTCTTTTCTTCCTTTCTGGTCAGTTAGCTGGTCAACGCCAGCCCCCTGTGACTCAGGATTCAGATTTTACCCTCTCAGTGTTACTCCTCACTGCCCACCTCACACTTCCTTAAGAACTGTCTGACCTTCCTGAGACTACACCCCCCCCCCCCCCACCTTTCCGCCTGGGCGAGGGGCCTCTCCTCCTGTTTGCTGAGGACAACGCTCTGCGCCATGGAGATCCCAGGACATCGGCAAGCTTGGCTGCCCCTTCCCTGGAGCTGTCTAGATCAGAATGCTCTTCTGTGGTCAGCAGATGCTGCGACGTTCTCTTTAGGCAGATTAGGAGATGCTGTCGCAGTCATACAGAAAATGCACGCTTGGTTGGGCAGCTTTAGAAAACACGTCCGACCTCTCGCAAACCTTAACCCACCTTATGTTAGACTCTGTTGTTGTTGAGTTGCTAAATCGTGTCCGCTCTTTTTGCAGCCCTACGGATCACAGCCTTCCTGGCTTATGGCAAAAAGCCGATTCTTTCATCAGCTTGGATCAGACCCAGCAACCCTGAGCTGAAGCTCAGTGTGAAGAAGTTTGTGAAATGTGCCTCCCAGGCTTGTTGACACAGGAGGTGTGGGAAGCACAGATAAGGCTCAGGGCGTGAGTGCAGAGCTTTGTTAGAGAGTCTGCCGGGGCCCAGGGCTGCCAGCGCTTGTTTGTCCTCAGCAGTGCCTGACAAAGGGCCTCTGCCCAGGGACCTCCCGCCCGAGGCCTGTCTGGCAGGGCTGTTCTGCTCTTTAACGGGCACCTCTGCTCTCTTGAGACACACACTCAGCTTCTTGCCAGTACCCGTCTCCTCCCTGCATCCTTAGTCCCCCGACTGATATCTGCGTTATAGGTAAAGAACGTGTCCCCGGGGGCCCCTGGGGGAAGCTGGGTGCTCCTGGTAGTTTCATTTCAGGGCCCATGTGCCCATTCTCAAAAGGGGGAGCAAGTGGGGTGAGGATGGACTGTACCTGCCTCCCCAGCGTCATCTCCATGAGCTAAAGAGGCATTGACCTTAGTGTTGTATGTGTGTGTGTCTAGAACTGGCTTGGCACAATCACCTCTGGGAGCAGTACGTTTGGTTCCTTGTCATTCACTCCTACTGAGGATGCTGATCTCAGGTCTTGATCTGAGACTAGCATTTTCTACGCCATGTTAGCTCAGATGTCTTAAGAACCTTCTTCATCATTATCGTTCTCTTTAAGGTGATTTAGGGAAGCTTTGTATAAGATGCCCTCGGGCGAAACTGTGGAATCGGGGGCCGAAGACCCTTCTGTCTTGTACCTCTTTCTCTGTAAGGGGAAAAAATGTCCGCGGATGGGCTGGACTGGGGTGAGGACCTTGCCCCCCTTCTGTGCTCATTCCGTTCCATCCCTGCTGTAGCTGAGCCCAGCGCCATGTCAGGTGATTGACATCTTCAGTGAGCCGGCATGGCGCTGGGTGTCGGGGGCTCTGACAGTGAGCTGGTTCACGAGCCCGAGAGGGTGTCGGCGTGATCCGGGAGGGCAGCACAGACCCTGGCTTCTCAGCCCTTCAGAAACGCTGGGGGAGGAAGGAGAGACATTTGTGCTGGGATTGTTGATCAACTTCCCTGCTAGCAGCCCCTGTGGAGGCTTGAGGGGCCAGCGCTGGTATTCTCCTTGTAAACAGCTTTCCCCTTTTTTGGTCTCAAAAGTAGCACGTAGTCTTTAATCTGGAAAATACTGGAAAAAATGAGGCGAAAGGGAAAACATCTGTAGGCCTAGTACCCAAGCACAAGCTAAGTTATTTTGGTGTCCAGTCGCGTCTGAAATAACTGTTTGTAGTCACCATGGTGAAAGATGAAAACGGGTGATGTGTTGATGGAAAAATAAAGATGAGTGGAAACACGGTAGGACCGGCCCATCTGTTGGAAGGTGTACAGCCAGCTGGCCCACTGGGTACGTGACCAACCCTCCTGTCCCCATGGCAGCCCATGGCCTCCCCTGCTCCATCCTCAGGACCAGGAGTTTCCACCTCCTGGCTGGGAGTGATGCACCTTGCAAGTGGGGGAAGGATGTGAGTGGGAAAAGCATCCAGCTTTATTCTAGCACAAGGGGATGGTGGGGCCTTGTATTGGTATGGAGTCGGTCATAGACGGCTTTTATACCTCTCGTGCTCCTTAATGTGTTTCTGAATATTGCATCTTATTAAGTAGTTTCTGTGAAATCCATTTTGAGCTATGTTTTAAACTAGTTATAACTGTTGTTTGGGATTCTCTGTGGTTTTTTTCCCCCTGTCTTCCTTTTATTTTGGCCACCTTGCACACTGTGTAGGATCTTAGTTCCCTGACCAGGGATCAAACCCATGCTCCCTGCAAGGGACCCGTGGACTCTTAACCACTGGAAGTCCCCATCTTGTGGTTCTTCATAGAATATTTTCTATACATACATTTTTAAATGCCACTTAAATTGTATTTTGTCTGCAGAGATGTAGCCAGGTGACGTTCACTTAACTTGGCGTTACTGCAAAGATTTTGAGAGTTGCGGTTCCCTAGTAGTGCCCTGGAGAAGGCAGTGGCAACCCACTCCAGTCCTCTTGCCTGGACAGTCCCATGGACGGAGGAGCCTGGTGGGCTGCCGTCTGTGGGGTCATGCGACTTAGCAGCAGCGCCCCACTTGGGTCCCTGCACCCCCACTGCTCATCCCAATAATGAATGGATAATTCTGTGTTGTCACTTTTAGGAGAATGCAACCCAGAACCAACCACATATGGAAAGAAAATCTGTTCACAAGTAAATATCTGTAGTTCGGTTGTGATTTTTGACTTAGTCTCATTATTGAAAACCACTGTTTGTTTCTCTTAATAGCTAATTTCCCAAATGGTGGTAAAACAGGTGTCCTCTTATACCTCAGTTTTAATTGCTTTGTGAAATGATTGCCCTCTCCCACATAATTCTTATTTTAAAATCCAGACACATTTTTAAATCTGATGTTGTAAATCCTGGGTACTGTAATAGACAAACGCAGTTGATTCTCTATCAGCCTCATTGGTGAATATTTGATACTTTGGTCAAGTTAATGTGCCATAGCAAGATAGTCCGGAGAAGGCACTGGCACCCACCTCCAGTACTCTTGCCTGGAAAATCCCACGGGCAGAGGAGCCCGATAGGTTGCAGTCCATGGGGTCACACAGAGTCGGACACGACTGAGCGACTTCCCTTTCACTTTTCACCCTCATGCATTGGAGAAGGAAATGGCAACCCACTCCAGTGTTCTTGCCTGGAGGATCCCAGGGACGGGGGAGCCCCGTGGGCTGCCATCTATGGGGTCACACAGAGTCGGACACATCCGAAGTGACTTAGCAGTAGCAGCAGCAGCAGATAGTCATTCTTCTACAGTTTCAGCGTAAGTAATCCTGCTTTTGAATATTTTAGGCATCCCTTACCATTTTCTAAATATAAAATTTATTTAGGATCGATTCCTAGAAGTGAAATTAGTTGGTTTTAACAAGTGTGGGTATTTTTATGACTTTCACTGCATCGTGCCGAATTGCTTGCCATTTATTCAAGGGCCAGTCAAGGCTTCCACGTTAGTCAGCAGGATGTTAGATGTATGCAGGGGGAGCCTGCGGGCAGGAAGGCCCCTCCGGAGCCCCCACAGACTAGGGACAGAAGACAGCTCTGAACTTAGCCGGGGGGCGATAGGTGGGGACCCAGGGTGCCAAGAGGTCAAGAGCCACACACCTGGCAGCTGGTTGATTAAGGAGGAACCAAAGAGAAGTTCCAAGGGTTGGGCCCAGGCTCCTGGCTGGGCCGCCTAGGAACACATTCATCCTGATGAGGCTTTAAGGGCTGTGCTGGCTGCTAAGCATTGCTGGATGCAGTGGCTGCAGATGTGCCGTGGTCCCGGACATGCTGTCTCCGCTGACCTCAGGTTCCCTGTCCTATTGACTCAGGGACTTAAACGAACCTGGACCGTCTCCCACCTCAGGCTACAAAGGGAAGAGGCATAATAGTCAGAGCTGGCTTCCACGTCGAGGCAGAAAATGTTATTACATGTCCTCCTGTGTGTGCCTGCTTTGAAGTTACACCAAAGGCTTTATCTTTAACAAATTTTTTCAATTAAGAATGAGTATCTTATTCAAGACCTCAGAAGCATATTGAGGCTTTTTTTTTCTCCTAGGAAGTACGTTTCTTCGAACTGTCTCCCCTCCGAATGTGTGACTGACTATGTTTTGCTGTTGCAGGCGGACATCTGGTCCCTGGGCATCACGGCCATCGAGCTTGCCAAGGGGGAGCCGCCACACTCGGAGCTGCATCCCATGAAGGTCCTATTCCTTATCCCAAAGAACAACCCCCCGACGCTGGAAGGGAACTACAGCAAACCCCTCAAGGAGTTCGTGGAGGCCTGTTTGAACAAGGAGCCGAGCTTTGTGAGTGTCTTGACCTGGGAACGGGCATCTCCGCCCACGGGGACCTGATGGGTCTGGATGCATCTTAGTGGTGTGTCTTCCTTCTCTGTTTTCAGCTGTCTCCATTGTCTCCTTTCTTTCTCTAAAAAGGGTGTATGATTGATTTCTCTGAAGTGCAAATGCTTTTTATTGTTATTTTATCTTTTTAAGGCTTCAGAGTCTACTTATGTCTTTCAGATTTTCTCGTATCTCCTACCGCATTGAGCTTGGAGACGGTTCTCCTTAATATTCTATGTGGAATCATACATTTTTAATATTTATAGTGGAAGGTTGGGTTATTTTTAGCTGTTGTCATAACCGCAAAGTCCGGCCTGAGAAACAGTGGCTAAATAAGTCTTTAAAGTAAATGTTTTCAGTTTCTTCTTGGCATGTGTTAGGAAGGAAAAGCGGGATGAGCTATAACTGTAGCCCCGCCTTGCTTTCCCCTCTTCCTTCTGACTGTCGCTGCTGTTGAGTTGACCCTGGCAGAGCCGTGTGGCAGAGATGACTACATGGCTTCAGCCTCATTTTCTCTCTGAATTAGGATATTTCTTTCAAAGTTGTCTGTGTATTTTGGTGTTGCATGAGACACCGTATGTCCTTGTTTGGTTTCTGAATTTTCCAGTAGGGTTAGCCACAGGTCAGACTGAAACTTCTGAACTCGTGTCCCCCAACCAACTCTTATCTAAAAATATGCTTTTGTTGTTCTGCTGCTCAGTCGTGTCCGGCTGTTTGTGACCCCCATGGACTGCAGCAGACTGTGCTTCCATGTCCTTTACCATCTCCCAGAATTTGTTCAAACTCACGTTGTGCCAGCATGATGCCATCCAAGCATCTCATCCTCTGCCATCCATCTTTCCCAGCATCGGTGTCTTTTCCATTGAGTCAGCTCTTCACATCTGGTGGCCTGAGTATTGGAGCTTCAGCATTAGTCCTTCCAATGAATATTGAGAGTTGGTTTCCTTTGGGATTGACTGGTTTGATTTCCTTACAGTCCAGTGGTTAGTTTTAATAAAAGCACTGTGGGTTTCTAATACCATGCTAGGTTTTGGTAGCGGAATTCAGTGAGGAATGCCAACATTTTTAAGACCCCCTAGGGGATGCAGAATATGCCATGGGGGTCCCTGTTCTTCATTTCCTTGAGCTCTGAATGTTGTTGCCAGGAGTTTATTCCCAGCCCTAGGAAGATGCCTCCCCATGCCCGCATATCCGATACAGTTTTGGTATTGCTTGCCAGCCCAGTGCATACATCTCTAGCCCGAATGTACCGAGGGGAAGATGAGAGGCTGAGGGTCTGGGCTCTTCCCAGGTGCTTGGAGTTTCACACTCGTGTGGACGGGGTATGAGAAATCCCGGAAGTGACCCAGGGTTTTGCAGAGGCTTGAGTCGGAGGAGCGTGCCTGGCTGTCATTCAGGAAGCTTCAGTGATTGAGTGCAAGGGGGAATGCAGCGTTCCGGCTGTCTGCCCCTGTTTGGGCTGCATGGTTTCTCGGGAGGCGTATGCCCTACAGGTGGTTTTGCCATTCTCAAAGGGAGCAGCTGAATTCAACACACGGCTCACTGGCTGGGGCCATGCTGAGCCCAGGCCCTGGAGGAAGTCCTCACCCCCATCACAAGGAAAGAGGCAGACCTGGGAAACCAGCGTTTCTGACTCAGGAAGGCTGATGACTAAGAGAACTTGCCCTTTCAGCATCCACAAAAAAGCGATCTCCTGGCTCCTTTCTTCCAGCTGAATTTATTTAGATGAACATTTATTTTCTTATTTTTTGGAGGACGGAGCCAGACAAAAAGAAAGTTAACGAGGTGATATACAGAACACGGTTTCTCTCTTGCCAGCATTAGCGATGATGGTTGAATGACTTCTATGAAATTCTCTGTAACATTTCTGCGTGAATGCATTTTCCTGGGGGAAAGGGCATCTGCTTTCATTGGATGGTTAGCTCCAGAGTGTTCAGGACTCCAGTAGATACTAGGTACCCATCCACACTGTGAATGGGATCCCGCCCACTGATGCCGAATGACAGTCTTTGAATCAGTCTTAAAGGAGAAAGCTTTGAAACAGGACTCTGTCTTTATGTATTAGAATTGGTTGCTGGACGTTTTAAGGCAGAAGCCTGTCTTTTGGGGTGGAGTCAAATGGGATGCCGAGAACATGATCTCTTTGGTGTTTCTCTGCTATTTTCCAGAGACCCACTGCTAAA
Source organism: Antilocapra americana (assembly GCA_007570785.1). Taxonomy (NCBI): domain Eukaryota; kingdom Metazoa; phylum Chordata; class Mammalia; order Artiodactyla; family Antilocapridae; genus Antilocapra; species Antilocapra americana. The sequence continues at coordinate 1,702,215 of ML660218.1, read as the reverse complement.
GAGTTACTGAAGCACAAGTTCATAATCCGCAACGCTAAGAAAACATCCTACTTGACCGAGCTCATCGACAGGTACAAGAGGTGGAAGGCTGAGCAGAGCCACGAAGACTCCAGCTCGGAGGACTCAGACACGTGAGTCCGCTCGGCCTGAGTCCTTCAGAGTGTCTGTGCCGTGGGGGAGGGGTGGAGTGTCCCCCAGCCCCAGGCCATGTCCGAGCCCCAAGCTGTGCGTGACGTGGACCTGTTTGTTCTCGTCTCTTGATTGGGGTGGGTTTGGGGTTTCTTTAAGAAAACATCCAGGCTGACGGTGCTTCTGGTCTTAGTATGGGTCTGTATTTGGGAGTCTTTGAGTCTCTCTTTGTTGCCAGCAGAATCTGTCTGAGTAAATCTGTAACAGCTGCTCAGTCGTGTCCGACTCTCTGTGACCATGGACTGCAGCACGCCAGGCTTCCCTGTCCTTCACCAGCTCTGGGAGTTTGCTCAGATTCAGATGTCCAGAATCTGTAAAGAGCTGGATCTGGTTTCTTTTTGTTGAAATACGGATCAGGTGAAACGACCTTAAACACATTTTTCAATTCAGTCGCTCAGTCAGGTCCAACTCTTTGCGACCCCCTGGACAGCAGCCTGCTGCCAGGCTTGTTCAAAAAGCAAAGAAACACATTTGTAAGAAGAGACAAGTGAAGGCACTGGTGATTCTGTGTTGTGTGTTGGTCTGTGCCTGGAGTTGTAAAAGCTCCGCCCCAGGCATTTCCTGTAACCTGGTGTCGGGTTGAGCATCTAGGAGGTCTGTTTGCTGAAGAGGTGAATTGGGTCTGGGAGCCCTTTGGGTGCTTAGAGATGGGGAGAGCTGATGTGAGTGGAGAAGGGAGCCCCGAGGGGAGGGTCGGGGGTGGAGGTGCTCCCAGGCTGGTGGCTCCTCGCCTGCACTCCCTCACACTGGGGCCAGAAGTGCATGCTGACCCCCGGCCCAGGCCCACAGGCCAGGCCACTGGGGGAGACCCAGAGTGTGTTTCAGGGTCCCCAGGTGATTCCAGTGCAAGGTCGGGGTGAGACCCACAGACTAGGAGGTCACTGAGGTCACGGGGTTGAGTGACGCTGGTGGTCGGGAGGGGGATGAAGAGACGGGCGTTGGTGGGGGGCGGTTGGTTGTTCTGAACGTTTACAGTTGGGTCTGTGTAATGGTGGGGTCGGCGTCCAGCTTGAGCAGTGTCAGGAGTCCACTGAGGGGACAGCCCTGGAGACCAGGCTGGTCTGAGGAGCCAGGGCTCAGGGAGCTGGCTTTGATGTGGGCAGGTGTGGGCCTCCAGGAGGATGTGTCCCGTCTAGAGCAGCGGCGAGATTTGGCATTGAGGTGAGAGGTATAGGCAGACCATGTGGACTTAGAGCACCACTCTGAACCGTCCCTGGAGCCCTGAGGACGTACCTGCGGGGAAGGGCCGGGGCCTAGGACTAAGCCCTGGGGAACGTCAGCATGAGGGAAGAGCCTTCGGACCACTTGGGTGGGAGGATGCCTGGATGCTGGGACCCAGGGGCCTCTAGGGGAGGCCGATGAGTCCGAGCGTCCGCTGCTGAGCCCCCAACAGCACGAGGACAGAGGGGTGGCCCCCTGCCCAGTGGGAGGCAGGGGAGGGGCCTTGGCCATGGCGAGTGCAGGTACAGGGTGGGTTTTGGAGGTGAGCAGAGGGTAAGAGACGGAGGCAGGAGTGGATGTGACGTGTCCAAGCCCATGACTGAGGACTGGGGGAGGCAGGGCTGCGTGCTCGCGTCGGAGTGGCTCGAGCCGGTGGTGTAGCTACTCCGTGGGATGTGATGGGGACCACATCCCCATGGGGTCTCCCGCCTCTGGGAGGCTGGGGGCAGGGGGGCAGGGTGGGCTCCTGCAGCCCAGGAGGGACTGGATCAGGCATGGGGCGTGGGGGCCCCCCACCCCCCCAATGGAATTGGCACCCACTCACTGGCGCACCTGGGTTTCTTTGTTAAGGGAGACAGACACGGACGGCCAGGCTTCCGGAGGCAGCGACTCGGGGGACTGGATCTTCACGATCCGGGAGAAGGAGCCAAAGAGTCTGGAGAATGGAGCGCTCCAGCCGTCGGATCTGGAGAGAAACAAGGTGCGTCTGTGCGCATGGAGGGACTAGCCCTCGCCACCAGGACTGGCAGCCGCCTTGGCGTGAAGCCTGCTGTTCTCATGGGCCTCGCGGTCCCTCTGGGCAGCCTGTGTTGGAATTTTGCTGTCAGGAAATGAACAGATTAAGGGATTCCCTTCTGTCTGACTACCCAGCGAGGCTGGCCCGTGTGGCTGGGTGCCGGCCCAGTTCGTAGTGCTGCCGCTGCTCCCTGCGGCCACTCCATCAGCTCAGCGTTTCTGACACTGGGTCATGGCGGGTGGGGAAGGGTGGCTGGGAAATGCCTGAAATGACTTTCCAGCCCTTGATGACGCTCTGCCTCTGGTGCAGAGGTTGAGCTTTAGGGGATAGTAAACCCAACGCTTTTGGTATTTCCCTGGTGGCTCAGGCAGTAAAGAGTCTGCCTGCCACGCGGGAGACCTGGGTTCGATCCGTGGGGCGGGAAGATCCCCTGGCGGAGGGCACCGCAGCCCACTCCAGTAGTCTTGCCTGGAGAATCCTGTGGACAGTGAAGCCTGGAGGGCTACAGTCATCCATGGGCTACCGTTGCAGAGTCAGACCTGACCGAGTGACTGACACTTTGGTATTTAGGTAAAATGTGATTTTCAGTGACTTGGTTTTGTGCCTGTTGGCATTTATGAAAAACTGTAGTTTTGGGGGGATTGTTTAGAAGCACAGCGGCATAGTTTCTCCTCGGCAGAGTGGACCAGCAGCTGTCCCCTGGCGACCCTAGAGTCTCGCTCTGAGAATCAGGCAGGGGTCATTGCCTGTTCAGATGGAGGCTGCAGACAAAAAGAAAAGGCAGCTCTGTCCTGTGACAGCCCCTTTCAGCAGGCGGCTCTGGCGTGAGTGCCGTCTCCAGGCCCTCCCCACGCGTGGCCCGGTGGTGCAGTTCGGCCCTGCCCGCGTCCACGTAGGACGCGGCTGCCACTGTGGACGTGTCTCAGAGTCCGGCGAACCCCAGCAAGTATGGATATTAAACCGTTTCTCATTACTTTTCTTTTCTTCCCAGATGAAAGACATCCCAAAGAGGCCTTTCTCTCAGTGTTTATCTACGATTATCTCTCCGCTCTTCGCAGAGGTAAGATGCCCAGCAGATGGTTGGGGGCCATGTGAGGGGGAGAGGGGGTCATAGGTGCTCCGTCTGTGGCAGGGCTGCCCGTGGAATCAGGGAGGTCGGAGCGGCCAGCGCAAGCCGGCGGACAGTGGGCTGTGCTCCGGAGGCCGGCTGGGCCGGGCCCTGCCTTCCAGGAGCGCCCCCTACTTTCCCGGGGCCGTCTTCTGTCCAGCCTGTCGTCCTGAGAGCTGTCGCCATGGGGCTGCTGGCAGCGTCCGCGGGGACTTCAGCAGCCTGGCCCCGGCCCATGCGTGGACCAGGGCGACTTGAACTTCATTTGGGCTGCTTTCTGTAGAACCTGGTTGGGTGCAGCCTGGCCTCTCTGCTTCTGCCAGACTTGGGTAGGGCAGTGTGGAAAGTAGATGGTTACTTTAAGGGGATACCAGATCGCCTGGGGCCCTCGGGTTTCCCGGGGAGCCCCCAGAGTAGGGGCCTCACCCCACAGGGCCCCTGATTGCAGCCCCTGCACCCTGGCGCCCCCTCGGGGATACCCCGCCCCCTGCAGATAGATGCCTGTGTGCAGCATTAGGAGGTGCATTGAGAGTGGGTCTTAGGGGGTGCGCGGTTCTTCACTGGGTTTGTAGCGACTGGAGCATGAGCTGGAGATAGCCCTCTCTAACACTGTACCTGTGGGCTCTCCTGGCTCAGGCCGCCTTTAAGGTAATTCCGAGTGAGCCACCCAGCCCCTTCTGTTCAGGTGGCGATCAGAGCTCTCCAGGCAGGCTCTAGCAGAGGGTCCTCGGTGGGAGGGACCCACAGGCTCATCCCTGGGCTGTGCTTGGCCTTGAATCCCCCCTTGGGGGTACTCTTGGCTGGCAGAGGTGCTGAGGGGACACTGGCTCCCCAGGATTTAGGGCTGCCACCTGGTTCCATGGGCTTCCTGGTGGCTCAGCTGGTAAAGAATCCGCCTGCATTGCGGGAGACCTGGGTGCGATCCCTGGGTTGGGAAGGTCCCCTAGAGAAGGGAAAGGCTACCCACTCCAGCGTTCTGGCCTGGAGAATTCCATGGACTGTATAGTCCATGGGGTCGCAAAGAGTCAGACACGACTGAGCGACTTAAACTCAATTTTCACTGGTTCTATGAAGTCGAGTGTTCTGGCAGCACCCCAAGGCCTTAGCCCACCTGCCTGGTAACCCTAGGAGCTCTGAGCTCCCAGCCCGCGCTGCAGCTCCGGGTGCAGACCAGAGCCGAGTGGGCATGGGATGGTTTTGCTGGTGGGAGATGGGGGTGGAAATGGAAGAAGACAGCAGAGAGCACAGACGAAGAGGTGCACAGAAGCCCCCTCCCCCGGGGAAGGCAGAGACCAGGGCCTACCCAGAGCTCTCAGCCTCCCAGAGCGGGGGGCCAGGGGCGGGGTGTCCAGGCTAAGGCTGCCGGGGCCCCGTGGCCAGAGCAGGCGTGGGCCACACATTGCATCTCAGAGGCCCGTGCTTCCTCATCCTTGGGGGAGTCACGCCGGCCCGCGTCTTGTGTTTGCAGCTGAAGGAGAAGAGCCAGGCGTGCGGAGGCAACCTGGGGTCCATCGAGGAGCTGCGCGGGGCCATCTACCTGGCAGAGGAGGCCTGCCCTGGCATCTCGGACACCATGGTGGCCCAGCTGGTGCAGCGGCTACAGAGGTGAGCGGTGCCCAGTGCCCTCAGGCTGGGGCTGGCCGGAGAGCTGTGGGGGGGGGTGTTCCATCCTCGAGAAATCGGTTACAGGTGACCGGTGTGAATCTGGACTCTTCTGGCAGGGCCCAGAGAGCTCTGTGGTTGTGGCACTTGTCTCATAAACATGGGATGATGTTGGGGCTGGGGGGGGCCTTTGGTCCTTCCGGATGCAGCCTTGTGCCCAGCCCAAGGGGTGTGGTCCCGAGCCCGGCGTCTGTAGCTTTTTGTTTGGGTTTCTGCTTTAAAGTTGGGGATCCAGAAACCCCAGAGGTTGGGGCTCAGTGAGAATGGACGCAGTTGTGTTCTTTCTGGGCGGGTGGCTGTGCGGGTTCTCGACTCTGTCTCATGCCTAGAAACCCTATGGTGGTGGCCGGGAGCCCCGTCTGTGGAAGCCTGCTGGGGGTGGAGTTGGGGGTGTCCTGTCCTCGCCAGCAGCCCTGGTGGCACGCCTTCCTGAGTGAGGAGGAGGTGGGACTGCCCATCTGCCCCCCGCCCGCTCGCCTGAGCTTGTTTGTTGGGGAGCCTCCCCGTGGAAGAGGTCGCAGAAGCGCAGTCCCCCGGGGTTGCTGCAGAGAGCGGAGGTGGACTGTCCCGCAGCTCTGTGAGCCAAGCTCTCCTCCACACTCAAACCCTTCTCTCTCCCTGCAAAATACCGGGCAGGTCATGGCTCTGAGGTTTACCTTCTAGATGAATTGTCCAGGCTGCCGAGCTCTTCCTAGAGGTTGGCCAGGCCTCCATGGGAATCGGGAGCATCTCAGATCTGTCCTGAGATGTCGGCTGGATGGCACGTGAAATTTCGGGTGTGGAGGGTCACTTCTGCCACTTAGAAGTGGTCATGAAGGGGCTGCCCGAGTCCCATCAAAGGGGGACGTCAGAGGAAACCTCAGTACTGATCCTTCAGGTTGGTTCTCTGGAGCTTGGCTCCCTTGTGAAAACATCCCAACTTCTTAACCCGCTCTCTAGTTCAGGCTGGAGGGAAGACTGTTTACTTGGCTGCGGTCAATTTTGAGGCAGTTGTGGGAATCCAGTATGGTGTTTGGACAACTTCCCCACTCCCCACTCTTGGTACTAACAGACTAGGGAAATAAAGGCAAATAGAATTAAAAAGTCATCCATATGCTTACCCACACACCATTGTTTTTCACCAAGTCTGTGTCTCCATTCTGTGTGTGTATGCGATTGCGTTTCTAACATAGCTTTGTTAAAATCATTGAACGTTTTATCCTGTAGTAATGTCGCATAGACTTTGCCCCGTTGAATTAATAATGGTCTGTCTTTCTGATTTCTCTGGTACTACGTCACGCCGGCATTTGTTTCTCATTGAAAACATTGTTCAAGTCAAACCAGAAACGGGTGTCGTCTTTAGTTTCCTGCGTCTGTGGTGCCCCTCTTACGACCGATGTTTTCCCACGCCGTCCTAAGCTGCCTCAGGTTGTCGCCTGTGGCTGACTCCGTTTCCCCGCAGCTCCAGGCCCAGGCGGTGTGGCCTGCGTGGCTTTAATTGATCTGTGTCTCTGGTCTGTTCCTCTAGTTGCTGACACAAGTGATCTGTCCTAGTTCTGTTCCAGAGAAAGATGGTGTGAGGCACGTGTGTGGCTTTACATTTTCTAGTAGCCACATTATTAGAAAAAAGCTTTAAGAAAGTGAAATTGGTTTTAATAGTATACTTCACGCACTGCATGTGAAATCTTGTCTCATGGTGCAGTCAGCATAGAGGCCTTTCCCCTCGTTGTAGGGCTGAGTCTCAGTAGCAGGCGTGTGTTTCACACTTGACGGCGCATGTCACTGGGAACTCCCTGCATCTCGATGCCGGCGTCAGTGTGACCATCCGTAACACAGGATAACACGGGTTTAAGTGCCCGTTGTCTGTGTCACGGGTTAGCATTTTATCCCCCATCCTCCCCACTTCTCTCTTCTCCTCCTCCTAATATTCACTTATTTATTTGGCCATGCTGGGTCGTTGTTCTGCCCGCGGGATCTTTAGCTGTGGTCTGTGAACTTCTGGTTGCAGCATGTGGGATCTGGGCCGCTAACCAGGGATGGAACCTCCCCCCCCCCCCCGCCCCCGTGTTGGGAGCAAGGAGTCTGAACCACTAGACCAGTAGGGAAGTCCCCTTCTTTCCTCCTTTGACGTGGGACTCCTCCCCAGCCTTTGGATGACCTTGCTCCCCGGGGTTCCTGTCTGGCTCTCTGAGCTCTCTCTGTGTTGTCCCCCATCCAGAGGCCGGCTGTCCACAGTGGCCTGGTCGTGGCTGATGCCTCAGACCCGGTTTCACTCCCTCTGTGTCCCTCCAGTTGGGTCACCAAGGAAACAGGGAGGGCCAGCTTTTGTCTGAAGTGTTTCGAAAGGCTTCTCTGTGTTTTACTTGAAGTTAATGTGTGGGTCCTTTTGTGTAGCATCAATCCTCCATGACTTCATTTCCTTCACTCAGTCATGTCCAGCTCTTTGCGACCTCGTGAACTGCAGCACACCAGACCCCTCTGTCCATCACCAACTCCTGGAGCTTACTCAAATTCATGTCCATTGAGTTGGTGATGCCATCCAACCGTCTCATCCTCTGTCGTCCCCTTCTCCTCCCGCCTTCAATCTTTCCCAGCATCAGGGTCTTTTCCAGTGAGTCAGTTCTTCGCATCAGGTGGCCAAAGTATTGGAGTTTCAGTTTCAGCATCAGTCCTTCCAATGAACACTCAGAACTGATCTCCTTTAGGATGGACTGGTTGGATCCCTTTGCAGTCCAAGGGACTCTCAGGAGTCTTCTCCAACACCACAGTTCAAAAGCATCAATTCTTTGGCACTCAGCTTTCTTTATAGTCCAACTCTCACATCCATACATGACCACTGGAAAAACCATAGCCTTGACCAGATGGACCTTTGTTGGCAAAGTAATGTCTCTGCTTTTGGTCATAATGTCTTTGCTTTTTTCCTTCCAAGGAGCAAGCGTCTTTTGATTTCATGGCTGCAGTCACCATCTGCAGTGATTTTCTAGTCATTTGTTCCCTGGGCAAGGGTCACATGTCCTAAATGCTCTTAAAAGAGGACCTATAATTAGGAATGTTTGCAGCGAGTTCCATTAAACTCATCCTCAGCCATCTCTTGTGGTTGGGTCAGCCTGTTTTGAGGCGGCTAAGGGAATGTTGGTCATGAAAGGGATTCTGACCCCCATTTTTGTGTTCCAAAGCGAGACTGTGCAGAATTCCTGGGGGAAAGGAGCTGTCCCACCACTGAGTCTAGCCACCACCACCATCATTTTTGGGGTGTTGCATCACTTTCCATTGCTGTATTTGAGCCATGAACCTACCCAAGTTTTTGGATCGTAATCTTTGGCCTTTATGTAGAACAAATTGTATAAAACCAGACATGTATAATTTTGTGTATACTTAACCTGTATTTTTCATGTTGCTTAAATATTACTATGATTTGTAATCTGTTTCATTCAGCTCGCTTTTACTTCACCATTTCTCTCTTGTTGGACATCAGAATTGTTTCCTAATTATTGTAATTATTGAAAATCTAAGAGACAGTTTTAGGAAGCAGATTACTTGAACAAGCCATCAATATTTTTGATACCAGAAAGGGTTTCTTACACTATTACTCAAATTGGCATGCATGTGTGCCCCTGGGATCTTACTATGTCTTTGGATGTTGTCGATATTTCAATTTCAATTGATTGTAAGTGAAGGTGTATCATTTACCGCTTTATTTGTACTTGTTTTTTTGCTCCTGGGATGCTGAATACATTCTAACTTTAAATTATAAAGTTTTTAGTGTTGGAGTTGTGATTTTCATAGTTTTTATGAGTTCTTCATGTCATAATTAGCTCACTGATAGCTTATACCATTAATTAATTTGTTACAACTTGGGGTTTTCTGAAAACTAGAACTTTCTTTGATCATTGCTTGAAATTTTGCAATTTTTTTTTTTAACTTAGAGAAAATGACATTGACTGACTTCTATTTCTTTTGTTTCTTCCCAGATATTCTCTAAGTGGTGGAGGAACTTCATCCCATTGAAATCCCTTTGGCATTTGGGGTTTTGTTTTCCTTTTTTTTCCCTCTTCTTCACCCTCTTCCTTTTCAAAAGTCAACGAGAGCCTTTGCTGACTCCGCTGAAGAGGCGCGCCATCGGGGGTCTGTCCCCGCAGCGGGGTCGCCTGTCCAGGGCCCTACAGCCCTTCCTTGCTGGCCTGGGGCCTGATGACGACTCTGGATGGGGTGGGGGAAGGCCAGCTCCTCCAAGCGATTATTTTATTATTCTTGTTCTTAATTTTAACCACAGTGCACATATCAAGGAAAGTGTCTTTGAAAACAAAAATAAACCCTGAAATGTATATTTGGGATTATGATAAGGCGACTGAAGAAATGAAACCTCAGGTATCCTGCTTTACGTTGATAAGCGCCCCCCCCCCCCCCCCGCACCCCCCACCTCTCCCCAGGAGATGGAGAAATCGCTCTGGTGGATCAGTGTACAGACTTGTAAATAGCGTCATTTTTACAGAAACCCTTTCGGCGTGCATAGGAATCACTGTGTACACATCAGCCAAGTGCTTCTGTAGATACCTTCAGTGGAGTAAATATTTGACAGGCCATAACTTGAGTCTATTGCCTTGCCTTTATTACATGTAAATTTTGAATTATGTGACCAGTGATTTGGGTTTTATTTTGTATCTGCAGGGTTTGCCATTAATAATAATTACATGCCCCTCTTCGGGAACACTCCCTCTGTCGGTACCTCAGCGAATGCAGACTTTTCCTCCTGCGTGCCCTATGACCCCTTCGGTACACTTAGAAGTTGATTTTCCTGTTTTCATTGATGGTACTATTTCTTAATGTTTTAAGTGGAAACATATCGCGCCTCATGAAGCTTTAAGTTATTATTTCAAGTTTCTCCCCGACGAAGTGTCCTCGTCTCGCTTCCGCTGGAGTTGCGCCCGGCCAGCGTCCCGCGCCAGCTGGCCCCTCCTCCCAGGAGGGTTTTCTGTTGCCCCTTGTAGTGAAACCTGCATATCATCTTTCGAAACCTCAACATGTCTGAATGCTTACACGAATAAATTTTATAACAGGATTTTTGCATACTCTCCTTGGAACGTGACTCTTTAAGAGGGGGTCAGTGTCCCTGCCACATGTGGTGTGTGTGTGCGTGGCGTGTGTGTGTGCGTGCGCGTGCACTCAGGAGGCTCCAGGCAGAGGTGCCCACATTCAAGCCGTGGAAATGTCCAGGTCAGCTCCCTATGCAGCTGTTAAAAATGGACCTCTGAAGGCGAGGGCTGACTGCTGCTGGCTGGTAAAACTGTTCCGTCTCTGAGCCGTTCGCTTCTTTCCTTAAAGGAGCGGGTGTCCAGCAGTTGGTCAGCTCGGTGTCTACTTTTCTCGGCCCGTGGCGGGGGGTCTCTGGGACAGGAAGTTCTTGCTGTGATTCTTGACCGATCTGAGTTACGCGGGACATTCTTGTATATTTGTTGATACGAATCATAGTTGACTCTTGCTGGAGGAGCAGTTCTTGAGGTGGAATCCAAGGCTTTTTGGAAGGCGGGAAGTTACTGGGTAAACTTGAGGTCAGGTCAGTTATCTGCGGGCCCAGTGGCCTGGAGGTCACCGGCGAAGGCCAGAGGCCAGAGCGAGAGACCTCTGGAGGGTGCCTCTTATTCATTCGGTAATGGAACGGAGCTAGTTTTTAAAACTAAAATTGTGATTTTTTTTTTAAATTAAAAGATTTGGGTTGTTAATTTCTGTAAGGGATACATTTTGGTTGGGAGACACAGAACTGAATTGCTAATCCTCCTGGCGCAGATATGTTAAACAGTTAAGAATTGAGAGTATTTTGTGTTTTGGAGAGTGTTCCTATGAGGGGCTGTCTCTTTCCCTATGTGAGGCATAAGCCACAGGTGAGTTTCATTCGCTGCTGGAGAAAAGCATCAGAGGTCGTGTTCCCCCAGGGTCGTGCCGCTCAGCTGCTCTCGAGAGCCCTGTCACAGCAGCTTTCTGACCTCGTGTTCTTCAGACCCGCATTCGGACAGTGGTTTCAAGACTGGACGCTGACGTGAGTGATGGTGACGCTGACGTGTAGACAGGGCTCGGCGAGCTGGCGCGACCCGTCAGCAGACGACCAGTCAGTCACTGGTGGGCAGCAACGCACGTCTCCCAGGTCAAGCGGCTGACTACTCTGGGATTTGGTTGGGAAATGCCTTCTGTTGGTGGGCTTCTCGGGGTGAGAGGAAGGCACGCTTTGACCGGCTTTGGAAAGTGGGTCCCCTTCCCCTGAATTCTCCTGCTTGCTTTCTGTAGATAGAGCATCTTGCTGAGTCAAGGGGGCTAGTGTTGGTCCACGTCAGGTCCTTTGTTAAAAGACCAGGAACCAGAGGTCCAACAGGATTCCCTTGGGCCTGTCGACGGCAGGTAGCGTTCAGCCAGACCTGTGAGCTCAGCCCGAGGTGCACTGAGTGCCACCCCGGAGCCTCTGGCTAGTGAACCCTGGCGGCCAGTGGCCTGTCTGCCCACACTGCAGACGGCACCCCCCATGGAAGCACGGCCGGCCTTTTAGACGTGGAGGTGGTGGGCTGACCGTGACTGGTTGGTTCCACTTTTCAAAGCTGTGTCTTCCGCACAGGCTACACCATTGTGGTTTGGGGGCCTCGACACCATAGCAGTCTTGGGGTTGTCTCGCTGTAACCAAGTGCCACCCACCTTCCCAATCTGACGGTTTTGTTCTCCGACGGGTCTTTTGAAGCGTTTCCTTGAGTTCTTTACGCAGCATTTTGTACCTTCCTTTCAGCAAAACATGCGGTCTATATATAAGCATTTTTATATTTTTCCTTCCTTAAAAACACATGGCTTCTGTATTTCTGCTATAAAATAATGGCAATAACTGGGGAGTGCTGCTGCAAGGCGTGTTCTTAAGCACAGGGTCTGTATCATGCGAGGGTCAATAAAGTTCACAGAAATTGTTTTTGCAATTGTGTCTTGTGTGCAGAGGGACAAGATGATGAATGTGTGGTTCCCCTCTTCCCCCAGCCCCGGGCTTACATGTATGAGACCGTGGGGGGGCCTTGGGAGATGAGGGTGGAGCCCTCAGGACTGAGGTCAGCACCCCAGCTCCACAGTGATCGGTCACCCCTCCCACCACCCGGGGAGACGGCCTCTGTGACCCAGGAAGCGGGCACCCAATCCTCCAGGACCTTGACCTTGGACTTCCAGACTCCAAAATGTAAGCCAGATACTTGGTTTTCCTGCTTGTTTTTTAAGAAATGTGTTTTATACGCCACCCCATCGATGGTATGTTTGTTAACAGCAGCCTGAATGGGCCTAGGTGGAGGGTGTCCCTGAAACCTCGTGTTTCCAGCAGCTTGGGGGTGGTCCGAATCGCCCCCGTGATCTGGACTTGGGTTCTCTTTGACGTCGCAGAGGGATACAGGTAGGTGTGAACAGAAGACTGACCTAGGAGATGACTTCTCCCCAAGCCTCGCAGAGGTGCGTGACCAGGGAGGCTTCTAGAGGCTCTCACTGACTCCGCCATCGCAGCTGCTCAGGGACTGGGGGTCAAATGGGTACCGGTCTCCCCATCTCGCCCTCAGCCTTTCAGGCTCTGGGAAGTGTTCTGCTTCCCAAGTTGGGAGAAGCAGATGAAAGTTACCAGATTCCAAGTTTTTCCAAACCCACTGTCTTCCCGAGCGGATGTCTTCACCCTTTCCTCCCCGGTCCCCGTGACCAGCCACCTCCCCGAACCAGTTAAAAGACACGAGACAAGGTTGTTTTGCCTTAAAACTTGAGTGTGCTGGATTGTGGCGTGAGGTATTTTTTTATTCCCTTTTGTTAGTACTTAAAACCATCTGTACAGAGTGTAAGGCAAGGGATTCACACGTCTCGAGTTCCTCACCCATTTGTGTGTTTCCACACACGCCGGTCACAGCCCCCCTCCCCCGGTCGGGCTCTTCCTGTCGGTGTCTTAGGTGAGGGGCCCCCCACGGTGGTGCGGGGCACTGGAAGGGAACCCTGGGTGGATGGGGCGCCCCCCCCCCCCCGCCCCCAGCAGGGGCTCAACAGTATCAAGAGAATAGCGGCCACCCGATTCCCCACGGAGATAGGCAAACGGATTTTGACTGGCAGTTCCAGCAGTCACTGGAACCCTGTTCCCTGTGTCGTCCGACTGTCAAGGATGTGCAATGTCACATGTCCGTCCATACCCCAGGCCTGGGGGGTGGTGAGTATAAAGGAGGAAAAAATGGTCTGTGAAGACAGGCACGATATATATATATGTATATATACTACTATCGAGTGTGCAGTTCCAAACCACAGTTGCAGGAGGATACAGGTATGACTGGGGGAGTACGCACCACGATTCGGAGCCCCTGCACCCCCAGGAAGCGCAGACACGCCCCACGACGGAACACAGCACAGATGGCCCTGGCCACTGACAAACACGTTCTCATGCTTGTGAAACAGCAAAACACCACGGCTTACTACCCTCCCATCGACACAGCACTCGGTACACTTGACAGTCCAGAGAGCTTCTCTTAACAGAAAACAACCTGCCACACCTCGTAAATAGCCATCACTTCAACAATTTGGTCAACCTACGCCAAGAAGTTGGTCTGGGAAGCAGCGTTTCCCTGGACCCTTGAAGCCCCCAGTGGGGATATAAGGATGTTGCAAATTGCTCGTTTTATCAAAGAAGTAAAATCCTACTAATTTCCTATCATTATAAAAGTAGAAAGATTGGGGTGGGGGGAAACACAAATCTGAAAATGATCTCATTTAAGACTGTGCCACGCGTATTGCAAACACTGGAAAATCCATTCTGTAAAATGCAGCAGCCTAGAAATCAAAAACCCCCCGAGTTTTAAGGAAAAAAAAAGCACTTGCCCTGTCTTTTGGTCAAATGGATGTGTTGGTACTGCTTTTAAGGTGCAGCTGTGGAGGGAAAAAAATGTCATTTGGCACTATCTCCATGATAATGTTTTAATACTGGCACGAGCTGGAGAGCGCCCACCAAGGGGACGACGGCCGAAATGCCACCTTCACCGGAGAGGGCGGGGTGCAGCTCCGTGCAGATGCGAGATTACCAGCTGAAAAGACAAGGCTGAAAAATGGTCCTGTGGGGACGGGGGAGAGTTGCTGCAAAACCATGTCGTTTGTTTTCCAGACAGGTGTTAACTTTACTAGGCTTCATTAACACAGAAGAGAGAGAACGCCTTCCGCGAGCCACCGCGGCTGAAGCAATCCACACGTGTGTCCCCCGCATCAATACACGTGAGACTCCTTGTGACTCAGGGCATGGGCACGTGAGGCCGAGCTGGTGGCACTTCGGATCACCTCCATCCATCTAGGACAAGAAAAAGAACCGTCGGGGCCTGCTTTTTATAAACCTGTGGCTCTGCCAAGTGCTTGTTTTGTTACAGCTCTGGCCGTTGGCAGCTGTTACAAAGCCCCACGGTGACCTAACGCTGCCTGCTGGGTAATCTATTTGAGCAGAAGAGATCGTAAATAAACGCCTAGCTCCCGGGGGTGGGGGGCCTAAGGCTTCCTCCTGGTACTCCCGAGGAACCAACTTGGAGAACCACTGACCTGGACCCCCTCCCCCTGAAGTGCCCGAGGTGGCCTAATCCTCAGGACAACGGGTGGGGCCCCGTGCTGCTTATTGGGAATTCCATTTTATACATTCAAGTTTTGTAGTATAACCAGTGGGTAGAGGTGGGGCCGCTGCTGAGCACACCCACCCCCCCTGAACAACAAGGCCGCCTCTGGTCTGAAGCGTCAGTAGCGCCCAATGGAGAGAACGGGGCAGGGGGCCCTGCTGCTGCCTTTGCCTAAGAGAAAGAAAGTGAAGTCGCTCAGTTCTGTCCGAATCTGCGGCTCCATGGACTGACTATAGCTACCAGGCTCCTCCATACATGGAATTTTCCAGGCAAGAGTACTGGAGTGGGTTGCCATTTCCTTCTCCAGGGAATTCCTGATCCAGGGATTGAACCGGGTGTCCTGTATTGCAGGCAGATGCTTTACCATCTGAGCCACCAGGGAAGACAGTCCCTAATCCCAGGCTCCTACCCCTGCCAGGCTATGTTACCTCGCCTTAGCAGTGACAGCATCTCAGTTTTCCAAACCAAAATCACATTGGAGGACTGCTAACCCCCGGGCTCACGTTCTAGGCAGTGTCACTTAGGGACTACTGCTCTGGGATGTCGCAGGCACCTTCAATGCTGGTTTTAAATCTCTGTGCTCTTTGCAGCTAGCTAACTTTACCAGGGCTTGTGCATGGATCAAATCTGGCACAATGATCAGGAACTCTTGGGGGCTTACGGCAGTGGGGCCAGGAGAGAAATTTCCTCCTACTTGGGGTGGTTTGGCACTGAAGACTCAGAACTTGCACTTGAATGTGGGCAAATGAGCAGCCTGGCTCCTTCTGTTCTATCTCTTGGCTAAAAGGAAGACCAGTGCCCATGGGTCTCTATACCATGGAGCCAGTCTCATTGAATAGGTAGCTCAGAAGGTAGCTCAGAAGCAGTAGTATATTTTTTTTCTTCCTCATGTTGTCTGTTGACCTAAAACTTAGCCTTTGGGCCACAGGACTAAGCTACTGCAGCCATCAACTAAAAAACACAAGTTCGAGATGGAAAAGTATGCCACGCTTAGTGTGCGAACTAGCGTCCAGATTAAGGGCTGATGTTTCCAGGGAAAGTCATGCTTCCATTATCCCAGGAAAACAGGTGGATCCTCGCACTGGGCAGAGGGAACCCAGATCTTACGAAATATTTTCATTTTAAGCAAGCGGCAGGGTTAGAATGACAAGCCCATTCTGGAAGGAAGCAGACGTCTAGGCTGCAGGTAGCTACTGCTGGGATGGCCTTACCGCTCACGCGCTTGGGAGAGACAGCCCACGGCTCAGAAGAGTGTCCTTTCTCTGCAGGTGCCCGGGAACACTTACCTTTCAAACGTGTATTCGCTTTCAGCCCTGAAGTAGTACACGTGGGACTTGAAATGCAGCTTGAACACGTAGTCTTTGTGGATGTCCTCGGACTCCGAGGGGATGGTGAGCGAGTAGCCAAGCAGAGGCAGGCTGGCAAGGGGGTGATTGTCCTGGAAAGAGGGCGGGGAGGGGGGGAAGCTCTGGAGAGGCGACCGCGGCGTGGAGCCTGCCCGCAGCCTCTCTCCCACCGACCCATCTTGGCAGAAAGGTCCTGGACTGGATGGGTCAGGTGGACGCCAGCGTGTCGGCCACTTGTTAAGGCATCCCCCTCCCTTGTCCAACCGGCAGACAGCTGCCCCTTTTCATTCAGCAAATAGGTAAACGTCAGCCTCCACTTAGACCTGAAGGGTCTCTGACGGCTGTGCCCTTGCAGGGCCCCCAACCCTGACACCTGGCTGGGTGGCTCAAGTTCTTCATCCTTTCAGAGGAAAGCAGCCTGTCCCCCAGGAACAGAGGGTGCTGGGAGACGGTCCTTGCGCGGCCACCTACCTGGTGCGATTTGTAGAAGAAGAGGCAGAAGTTCGTGAAGACCACCCACAGCTTCTGCCACCCGTTGCTGTTTTTGAATTTCCTCAGCAGGTTCCCAGACAGCTGATTCTGCAAGACAGGGAGGCCTGGAAGGAGTACAGGTGGGGGCGCCCTGCTCTGGGTCCACCGGTGGGACGTGACCCTGTGAACAGGCTTCCTAAGGATGACTTACGAAAACGACCTTTCTCCCTGGTCGGGGGAGAAACCCTTGGCAGAGTGACTGTGTGAACCTGGTTTTTCTTGTCTCTGGTTGAATGATGTCCTCCAGTAATATCTTGAAGCCCTAACCACCCCCCTCTCCGGTACCTCCCAATGGGACCTTGCAGGGAAACAGGGTGAGCAGAGGTAGGAGGAGGAGGAAACCATCCTGGAGCTAAAGGTGGGCCCACATCCACTACGGCTGACGCCCTCATAACGAGGAGAGGATGTGCTGTGTGGACCGAGACTGACTCAAGTGAGGTGTGTACAACCCAAGAAATGCCAAGGGCAGCCCTCAGCCACGGGAGCCGGGGAGGCGAGGAAGCTTCCTGCCACACAGGCTTCAAAGGGAACCCGCACCCCTAGCCGCCCTGATGTCTGGACTTTCGACCTTCAGGATAAACCTGCTGCTGGCCCTTGAGAAAGGACCCCTCCCGTCAGGCTCTCGGGAGCCCACGCCAGCCGGCGGCTCCTGACCGCCACCTGGTGGCCGTGGCTGGAACATGGATTTCGGCGCAGCGCCGCCTCGCCCAGTCCTCCGCCTGCACTGCACTGGTGGGACCAGGCATTCCGGAACTCACATCACTGCGCTCCCAGGCGAGTCCTCCCGCCAAAGCCCCCAAGGACCCTCTCAGAAGACCCTGAGAAGGCGCCTCCACGACTCTGATGAGCCAGCAGCTCCTCGCTAGGAAGACTCAACGAAAAGAGAAGTGGATGGTGATAATCGCATAGCCTTGTCATCACCGCCACTAAATAATTCACTTCAGAATGGTGAAATGGGCAAACTCACCACAGTAAAAAAAAAAAAAAAATATATATATATATATATATATATACACACACACAATTATACCTGTCTACTGTACTCACTCCTTTTAGGACTTTGAGTAAATACAGAAAACAGGCACTCTTAATTAAGGCCCCTATGAGAAGAGTTTAAAATGGCTTTGATGACAGGTTGCCCATGGTCTGATGGGGAAACGGGGTGTTAGGCCAAGAGAAGGAAGGAAGCAGAGCTGTCACCCATGGCCAGGGGCACCGCAGACAGGGTGCCATCACCCCTTCTGGCTGCTGCTCGCCCACCGAGTTTCAGCAGGTGAGGGTGGCAACCAAGTGGAGCTTTGATGCTTCTGCAAGAGCGTTAAGATTCCACACAAGCCTCACTGTGGAGGAAGGAGCTGAGCACATGTTCCTTTCTTTATGCTAATTTTTTTATACGGAATCCAATAACTTACTCCAGACAGAGTCCGAAAAAACCTGTCTTTGGAACTGCCACCTTCAAACCACACTGGCCCGGGGCTCACTCCCATGGGCTGCAGCCCTCAGCGGATTTTTCCTCTAAGGATCACAGAGCAAGTATTTGGATCCCTGTAGTAACCATTCAAAAATGAAGACCCCCGTTCTTCGCTGACGGGCTGGAACCAGGCAGGAGGCGGGCAGGATTTGGGCTGTGGTCAGCACGTGCTGACTGGCTCTGCCTCTCGGCCGACCCCGCACACGGGGCTGCACAGGGCTGACCGTCACTGACCGTCACCCAGAGGGCTGTGACCGGGCGGTGTCCTGTGTGCCTCCAGGGATTAAAGGGGCGGTTTCTTACCCAGTTCTCTACTTCTCTACGGCCCTGACTACACGTTGTGAAGGTGAGCATAAAGGCGAAGGAGGATTTCTCACGCACAACATGGCCTCTCCCCCTGGCCTCGCCTGGACAGCAGACCTGAGATCAGGTATCTCTTGGTATCAGATGATCACTGGTTCTTCTTCCCTGCTCCCTCCTTGCTGGAAACATCCCTGTTCCCTGGAGGAAATCTCTGGTTGGCAAGCTCTGCCAACAGATGCGGTGGAAGTGTGGAGAGGAGGAGGAAGATGGGTATTTTCTTGGGAAGAGAGAGCCCCCTCCTCTCCAGGGGGCGGTGGTGGGAGGTCACTGACACTCCAGCCCCTCCAAAGGCCAGGCACGGTGAGACGGCGGGCACAGAGTCCCCTGAGGACGTTTTGAGAGGGAAGCATGGGTTTTAACACATTATCCATAGCAGGGAAACTCAATAAAACCACTTGCCTGGAACTGTGACAGTCATTGCCAGAGAAGCATCTCAGACAACCCTATCCATCACGGCAGTGGGCTTCCGTGGTGGCTCAGACAGTAAAGAATCCGCCTGCAATGCGGCAGACCCCTGGGCTCGATCCCTGGGGTTGGGAGAATCCCCTGGAGGAGGGCATGACAACCCACTCCAGTATTCTTGCCTGGAGAATCCCCATGGACAGAGGAGCCTGGCAGACCACTGTCCTCGGGGTTGCAAAGAGTCATGACTGAGCAACTAAGCACATCCATCAAGAAACCTTAGGCACACTCCCAGTACTGTTGATTCAAAAAGGAAAGGAACCGCTGTTCTTGGATCACTGTCTCTTATGTGACATCTTTTGGACCAGGTGTACCTGGGGATCCAGAACTTGTCAGGTTTTAGAAAGATAACCCAGTGCCTCTCCTGCCTAGCACCCCAGGCAGTGGAGTCTGGAGCCACCGCACAGAATCTGATTCTTCAGCAAAACAGGGCACCGACAAAACCAGTAAACAGCCTCCTGCTGCCAACGGGCTTTGTTGGTGACTTAGTGGTTTTAGAATGTCCTGGGCTTTGCATTTTCTGAAAGGTTAGGGATTATGAATCTGGCCAGGGGGATGCTTAGAGAATGGGGTCTGGAGAGTTCTGGAAGGTTCCTAGCCCCAGACACGGCAGAGAGCGGGCTTCTCGCAGGTTCTCCCATGAACGACACCTGCCAAGGCCCTGGCTGGCCCCGGCTTCCCTGTGCTCAAGGCTGAGCCCCACACTGCCTCCCTGCACCCGATTCAGGGGTGGTGGGCTCCAGGGTGCCGCCAGCACATGGCTTGGGTGGCCCAGCCCCGACTTCCCGATGCCGACAGATGAAAAAATTGCATGGACCATCCCTGCCCTACGACTGACTCCACGAGACGAGGTCCCGGGGAGCGAGAGAAAACCAGCCGCCCGGGGCGCGGCTCCGCCACGCACGCGCAGAAGGCCGCGCCCAGCCCCGCCCCGGCCCTACCTCCACGGCCACGCTGAAGTCCACCATGGACACGCTGGTGTTGCGGTGCCAGCATACGTGCACCACGGTGTTGCCGCGGTGTGGGGTCTGGCGCTCCAGTGAGGTACGCGACGCGCTGAGGTCGTCCTCCGACTCCTGGTCGCCCGCTGCCTCCTCCGGGGACTCTGGTGGGGGAAGGCGAGAGGGGAGCTTGCATCTCTGCCCTCCAAGAAGCACAGGACAGCCTTTCCCTGTTGACTCCTTTGGGGGGCCTAAGGCGATGCAAAGACGGGGAGAGCCTAGGCACCCCCTGGGCAGGAAGTCACACCATAGGGCTTGGGCTTGGCCAAGGGGCACCCCACCAGCCCCTGGTCTGGGAGCCCCTCATAGTATTTTCTCCATCACCCAGATGCTGACAAGCAGCAGGGCTGGCCCAGAAAAGGGGATTTCTCTGCTTGCGCATACTGCTCAGTTCCTGGATGTTTTAAGCTAAAACACAAACGTAGACCATGGACATGAGGTGCCCCGGTAAGGCGATATTCAGTGCCTAGGATGCCCTCCGAATGCCAGAGTGGTCCCTCTGGGGCGCTGGGCCTGTGTGCCCCACACTCACTGTTGTCCGGGGGGCTGCTGGCCAGGAACTCGGGGGCGGGGCCGCTGCTTTTCTCCGCCAAGTCGATGGCCATCTGTATGTCCTCCGCCCACTTGTCCATCTCCGGCCGAGAACTGGAGGAGAGATGGACGTCAGGTTTTTTCCAGGCCTTGGGGAGGTGGGGGCGGGGGGAAAGAGGCTACCCGGGTCAAAGGTCAGGCTCCCTGAGTTACCTGGCGGCCACCACGATGGACTGGCGCTGGCCCCGCAGGGTCAGGCAGTGGGGGACGCCCCACTCCTCCTCACTTTCCTCGATCTGTAGGGCAAGTGTGGTCGTAAGTTACGGCCAAGCAGCGGGCGGGCCACGCTCAGCCCGTTTTCCAAGTCTCCCTGAACTGGCTACAGCCCCGAGGGACCAAATCAAAAAACCCCAGTTGGGAGGGTAAATGAAAGGTGAAAATGCACTATCTTTTTCTCAGCAGAACCATAAACTTCCCTCGCCCTCACCACTGAGGAGCTTTCGGGGGATAAGCCAGGGAAAGAATCCCATGGACCCTGGCTCCTTGTCTGCCTCACTCACTAAGGCTCACAGAATGTGGAGGACATTTCCTGGTCTTTACCCCCCATACAGTGAGGACACAGCCTCTCAGGGCCTGGGGGCCAGGGGCCAGGCAGTAAGAGGCACGTTCACACCACGTGGCCGCAGCAGCTCGCCTCTGCACCCAACTCCAGAAGGAACGTGGCGTACATCCCACCTGCAGGAGTGCCGTCCCAGGGCCCGTCCAGGGCAGCCCAAGCAAAGCCCAGGTTTTTCCACGGAGGCCCTGATGCTCTCGCTTCCTCATCAAGTCCCTCCCTCCCTCCTGCGGTCACTGGCTCCTCGCCCACAGGCCCAGGTCCCCAGCCCTGGCCCCAGGCGCATACTCACGGTCATGCCGTAGAGTGGGAGCTGCCCGTGGACTTTAAATTGATTCGAGGCCGTCAGCCCCCGGCTGGTGTACAGCAAGACGTCGTTGAACTAGAGGAACAAGGACAAGAGCGGCTGAGACGAACGCGCCCCCCGTTTGAAACCAACAAGGGCAGAAACGACTGATACATTTTCAGAACGCTGCATGAAAATCCGTGGATCTCAACATCTCCAGTCTGAGCAGCTCTGACTGCTCTTCCTGCCTCCCACGTATGCCCGCTCTGGGGTGGCAGACGCCCAGCCCCCTGCCCCTTGCTGGTTCCACGGGCCCACATGTCACCGATCGTGGGGAGGACAGACAGCCCGGCTCTCACCACTTACCAGGAAGAACATGCGCTGCTGGAGCCCCTTCCCGGAGAGCTTGCTGAGGCTGCCCAGGCGGATGAATTCCTGCAGAGAAAACACATCCACGAGTTGGCTTGGAGCCTGCAAACCCGCATCAGCGCAGATTCAACAGCCACGTGAGATGCTTCCACCCACCGCTGTCCCTTTCACGCTAAAAACCGTAGCAATCGCTGCCCCTGTTTACTGAATGCCCAGCTGTGCCGCCTCTCAGAGGCTAACTTCGGCTCCAGTACCAGACGGGAAGCCGGCGGTCAGAGGTCTACGGACAGCTTCATACTGGGACCTGTCACTGTGCATTTTGCCCCGTCCTGCAGGCTTCTGCAGGAGGAGGTGACCAAGGACCCGGGAGGGATACAACGGGGCAACAGGGGACTAAGGATGAGAGATACGCCATAGGCGAGAACTGTGTAGAGGGATCTTCTTCACGATTTAAACACTGGTTATCAAAAACTAGTAACTATGTTCTAGAATTAAAGCAAGGAAGAACAAAGATCCTGCAAGCTGCAGCTAAGACCTGGCTCAGCTAAATAAATCAGTAAAAAATAAAAAAATATTAAAAACAAAATAAATTTTTTAAAAGTATTAAAAACAAAACAACCCTCTCCCCAAACCCCTTTGAAATAGGAGAAAAAGAAAAGGTACCTAATATCCCTAAGCTCAATTGGCTTCCTTCTGGAATGAAATTCACAATGTCCAGGCTTCTGCGTTTTAACCAAATGAACCCACACTGCGGTCCTGGAAGGACTCTTTGCGCACACAATGCCTAGGACAGAAAACACACCCCGGGGCCTGGCTCAGGCCAGACTATGCTGGAGTCTTTTGCCTCGGAAAAAATCTTGCTTCCAGGACGTGACCCCCATCTCAGCCTGACCCCAGCAAGAAGGCAGCAGGATTATGCCTCTCAGAATATGGTGGGGAAAAAGTAAATAAGCATATCAACCAATGAGACAAAGCAGAATATGAGGTCAAAGGATTCATTTATCTTTTTCTGACCCCAAATCTCTGAGTTGTCACTGTAATATTCAAGGCGTTTTCCCAGTTGTCTCCCCAGGTGGAGAAGAAAGCCCTTCAGAAGGAGCATATTTTAATTCTGGGGTGTCCATATTCCAAAGGCTCCAATGTAAGTCGCTGCAAGTCTCTTTTGGGGCTTCCTAGGTGGCGCTAGTGGTAAAGAACCCAGCTGCCAATGCAGGAGACATAAGAGAGACAGGTTTGATCCCTGGGTCGGGAAGATGCCCTGCAGGAGGATGTGGCAACCCACTCCAGTATTCTTGCCTGGAGAATCCTGTGGACAGAGGAGCCTGCTGGGCTGGAGTCCATGGGGTTGCAAAGAGTCAGACACGACTAAAGTGACTTAGCACACACAAGTCTTTCTGGTTTCACCTCCAGAGCATACACAGAGAACTTACCCTTCCTGGGATCACAAGATTGTCAACGCCAATCAAATCTTTCTTGAGTTCATGTAGCTTCTGGAAATTCTCCATCTTGATCATCGTACCGTGAAGCTGGGCCACCATTTCCGTGATCTCTGCCAAAGCAGCTGAGGAGGGAAACAGAGAAACTGCAGCATTCACAGCAGACAAGGGTCATTTCCCCCTACATCTTGAAGCGTAATTCTCCAGGGTAATATCCTCTGATAGCTGAACTATGTTAGAAGCCTTCCTTCTAGGGAAGACACCGCTATTTCTGAGTGGTAATAAAAACAGAGTGATTCACTTTATAACTGATTTGCTTGCTTTATTTCCCGCAAACCATCTTGAAAATGTCAATGCCCCCTTCATAGCTCGGTGGAGGACAGCTGTCCCTCAGTTAGAATTACTTGTTGGCATAAAGGGGCAGCAGCGAGGGGGTAAGAGTGCCTCGAATTTTGTACCCAGGGCAGAGATATTTCTCCCCTCCTATTAGCTGGAAAAAAAAGAGTGAACAAAGAAGCCACAGAAAAATCCCAGGCAAAGGAGAGATCTTTCTGGCAAAGGGTCTGATAGTGTAACACTTTTGGGCAACAAACATTCCAGCATGCCCTGGTTTTTCCTTCTGTGCTCATTTACAGTGTTTATCAAGATGGCTGCAAAGAAAAACTGCACCTAAATTTTCCAATATTGGGCACATCTCCCCTCCACCGATGGGCACTCAGGGTTGAGGTCTCAGGGTCAGGCACAGACTGAGCCTTAGAGAGGAGGAGGATTCTGCCAGAGGAAGGACTAGGCAGTGGTGGCGGGGCGTCCGAGTGGAAGGAATAGAAGATGCCAAGGCCTGAGACTGCATGGTTTGTTTCAAAGACTGCTGTCTAAAGCAAGTCAGAACCACGTCTCGAGCCGTTTCTGTTCCCACTGCATGAATTACCAATGTTTTCATTGGCGGTGGTATTGGTGGTTTAGTCACTAAGTCGTGTCCGACTCTTGCGACCCCATGGACTATAGCCCACCAGGCTCCTCTGTCCATGGGATTCTCCAGGCAAGAATACTTGAGTGGGTTGCCATTTCCTTCTCCAGGGGATCTTCCCGACCCAGGGGTCGAACCCAGGTCTCCTGCACTGCAGACAGATTCTTTATCAACTGAGCTACCAGGGAACAATGTCTTTATTACTCTACCAAATATTCCCTTGGGTTGCCTTTCTAAACACCAAGATTAAGTTTACATACTTTAGCCAAGAGACATATATCCTGACATACTAACAGGTATGCAAAGTCTCATAGTCTGTCAAGAACCACCTGGGGAGGGTGCACTGTGTACAGACTGGCTGCCGAGTGTCCTGGCCCCCAAGGACTACAAAGTTCATGCCAGGGAGCGCAGACAGTAACAGACCACATACAACACAAGAAGAGGAGGGAAATTCAAAAAGACAGTGCGTGGCACAGCGGGAAAAGCACAGTCTAGAGTGTCAGCTTCCATCTTTGGCCAGCTGAGCAACGCTCACAAATCCTTTATCCCCTCCAAAGCCCGTTTTCTTGTCTATAGAATGGGATAACAATCCTTCTCTCATGGGGTTGTTAAAGAAGTAAAGGTGTCAATGTAAGAAAGATACCTGGCAGAGTACCTGGCCCAGGTGCTGAGCCAGGGACACTGAGTAATATCATCATCATTAGCTGGTAGGGAGGGATGGTCAAGAATGTGGGTTCTGAGTCTAGGTTACAAGTCGTTCGCTTTGCAGCTGTGTGACTCTGGGAAGGTTCCTTAACCTCTCTGGTCTCAGCGGTCCCCATATGTAAAATGAGCTCACCAGTATCTTGTAGGCATTTCTCGAAGACTGAGAGCTGATACACCTGAAATGCTCAGTGTGGTGACCTCACGAATGCCCTGCAGCAATGGGCAGCAGTGTTTATTACCAGCTGTTTCCGGCGGCCCATCCAAGGGGAAAGTGATGAGCTTCTACCATGTAGGTGAATGGAAGCTTTTTGGAAGGGACCGACTCTGAGTGGAGCTTCTCCAGGGTTCTTTGCACTAAACCACCCAGGATGGAAGGAGAAAATGCAGGCAAGAGGATGGAGAAGAGAAGCGAATCATTACTGCCGTCTTGACAGGACAGACCAAGAGGGAACAGAAAATATTGGACCTGGTCCCACAGAGCGTGTCTGCCCGGCTTGGGACACAATCCCAGAGACCTACGCCCTCCCTGCCCCCCAACACACAGCCCCACTCACCTCGGCAGTCCCTGAAGTCGCTGTGGCTGGGCGGGTAGTGTTTGCACAGTCGCTCCAGGACCTGCTTGTAGTGCATGAGCCGGTGCAGCGGGCGCAGGAGGAAGGTGTTGAGCGGCAGATAGCATACCTTCTGCAGCTCGAAGTCTCGGCACAGGCTCTCCAGCCGCCGGGAGCCCCGGATGCCGCTCTCCAGCGCCTCCAGCGCCTCGCTGTGCTTCCACAGGTGCGCAGCCAGTTGCTGGTGGGGGAGACACGGGAGGGGACAGAGGGGCAGAGTCTGGCTCAGCCACGGGGTCCACCCCAGCTGGACTCTCCCAGGGCATCACCTTTGCTTTCATTATCTCATCCCACTTGTTTAATCTCATGCTTTTAATATTTCACTAAGTTCTCAGGATGAAATAAAAAAGCCCTATAGAAGCACAGAGCCGTTTACAGTATGCAGGGATCATAGAGTATTTGAGATGTATATGGGACACTAGAGACATAAGTGTCCTTTTAAAACAAGACTGGTAGGGCTTCCCTTGTGGCTCAGCTGGTAAAGAAGCTACCCACAATGCGAGAGACCTGGGTTCAATCCCTGGGTTGGGAAGATCCCCCGGAGAAGGGAAAGGCTACCAACTCCAGTATCCTGGCCTGGAGAATTCCACAGACTATACAGTCCATGGGGTCGCAAAGAGTTGGACACGGCTGAGCGACTTGAAAAAAGTAAAATATAACAAGACTGATGAAAATCAGGGGAAATAAATGAACGGGAGTGCCTTCAGGGGGCTTGGGGTTTACCCCTAAATGTAAAAACAACATGACAAAGAGGCCAGGGCCACTCAGCAAACATCACACAGTGACAGGTACACATTTCTGTTTGGCTCCCTTCCCTTTGCTCGGGTCATAACTGAGCATCTGCTGGGAGACACCTGTTCTGCTGGATTCTGGGGAGTGGATGGGAATGACGAGCCTCGGTCCTTCTCTGCTGGGGTCTGACCGAGATCCTTTGCTTGGGCAAACGTTTGTCAGGCCTGGCTGTACACTTCCTTGTACCACCCAGTTTTAGAATCCTGGTGTTAAGTCAGTCCAACCAGAATCCCCCACTCTGAGTATCTGGTCACCCTTGATATTGGAGGTCTCCATCCGCCTCTGCCCGCCAGGTGACGTCTTCACCTAAGAATCTTATTAGGTCGGTTCGGCTAGAATTCCCCCTCACGGCCCTGATGTTTTCCCCTAGTACTTTTTCACCCTCTGAGCCTGGCCCTGATCCCTGGCTGTAGATCCCCACTGTACTGAGAGCTGAGCCCAGTCTCTCCCCTATTGTAAAATCCCCAACAGTGTCCCCGCACCTACTGCAAAGGTCCAAAACAAAGTCTGCTCTACCATCCTTAATGACTGTTGCAGAATATAGTTTTCCTTTAATGGGCGGTGGTGGAGACAGCTGCAGGGTAAGAAGTCTGACAGAGCATTCCAGAAGGGATCAGTTCCTCACGGCAGCTACTGTCCTTGTCTTCCCCCTCATTTCCAGAGGCGGGCTCACTGTCTGTGCTAATTCCCAGAACATCTGGGTTCCCAATCCTGGCACCTCCATTCCCACGGCCCACAAAGAGCTGGAGATCCAGGAGGCCAGACATCAACCCCCACTCCCTCACCCTACTGCAACGGAGGCTGCCCCCCAATCCTCTCACCCCAGGATGGGGGCTGCCACCTGTTACTCAAGACAGAAAAACCGGGACAGGATTCCAGATGTCCGCAGGTTTTGAGTCCTTCGCCAAGACCTACCAATTCTACCTCCTGCAGACAGCAAGCCTGTTCCTGGCTTCGCCTGGTGCTCACCGACCTTGTTCTGGCCACTGGCAGAGTGTCTCCATCAGGGACTCTGCCTCACTTCTGTTCCCTGAATTTCCAGTGGCCCCAAAAGGAACTTCTACCAATGCAATTGAGCACACTCTTCCTGCTTGGGATATCCCAAGAACTCCCACCGTCTCAGGACAACCTCCAGAACCTTCAGCAGGACGTGTGGTGTCCTGGTCCGTGATCTCTCCTGCCCCTCCACTGCGGCTTCTTGCTACTCACTCCAGGCACCTACTGAACAAGCTGCCCCTGAATGTGCCAGGGCCATGGCATAGGGCACTCTGCTCCTAAGGGCCCCCTTCAGGCTCAGCTCTGAGGCTTTCCCTGCTCTCCAGGCCGAGTTAGCGACTCCTCCTCCTCCTGGACTTCCTGTCCCCCTTAACCATTATCACGTGTCTCTCTGTTGAGTTTACTTGGTGATTTAAAAAATACAAATATATAGATTCATGTGTGCTGCGCTGAGTTGCTTCAGTCGTGTCCGACTCTTTGCGATCCCATGGGCTGTAGCCCACCAGGCTCCTCCATCCATGGGATTCTCCAGGCGATACCAGAGTGAGTTGCCATTTCCTCCTCCAGGGGATCTTCCCAACCCAGGGATCAAACCTGCATCTCCTGCATTGCAGGTGGATTCTTCACCACTGAGCCTCCAGGGAAGCCCCATATAGATTCACAGAAGCTGCAAAGACAAGTCCAGGGGGTCTTACGCACCCTTCCCCCTACCTCCCATTCTGCTCACATCTTGTCTAACTACAGCACTGGAGCCCAACTAGGACGCTGACACTGGGACAGTCCAGCGTTTATCTGGATTCAGCCAGTTACACACACCGTCACTTGTGTGTGCATGTCAGTATGTGTACAGGGGTGAGCATGCACGCAGCTCTATGCAGCGTTCGCACACTTGCAGTCCTTTTGAGAGAGAGTATCCATTCCGTCATCACACCCTCGGGGCCTGATACACACAGTCGGTGCCTCCAGGAGGCCTGCTGCCTGCCTGCAGTAATGAGCAGAAGAACCATTGCAGGCATCCTGCTCAGGCAGGGGTTGTGCAAGGCTCTGAGTGCCTGGAGAGGTGGGTGCAAGGTCCTTGGAGCACAGAGTAGAATATGAAGGATGGGGCAGAGTGGGTGGAGGGGTAAGGGATCTGGCAAAACTGTTCAGGGAAGGCTTTCGAGTTTGGACTGTATTCTCTAAACCACAGAGAGACAAGGTGGGTTTGGAGCCTCATCAGGGTGGCTGTGATGTAAATGGTGGCTGGGGAGAATAAGAGGTAGCCGGTAAGTCACAGGGAAGAGAACCGAGAGCCAGATGGAGGGAAGCGCTAGGAAATGAACAAGGAGAAGGGGCAGGAAGTGACCGGGCCTGGGGGGAAGGTCACAGCCTAGATGACAGCGGGGGAAGGGTCAAGGTGCAAGGCGAGGGCCTCCTCTGAGTGTGTGGGCCCTGAAATGCTGATGCTGCCAGCAGAACACTTCAGCCTGGGTGAGAGATCACCACCTGGGTGCCTCTGAGTTTTAGGCGGGATTGGAGCCCTGACGCCTGGGTAGGGGGATGGGCAGGAGACTGCAAGCTGGAGCCCATGCGAAGCACTGTAGACAGAAGTACGAACGTTGGCACTTCTCTAGAACCTTCTGCTGCTCCCCTCCATGCTTTATAAAAATTCCCTATAACCGACAATAACAGCCACAATAAAAAATAAAAAGAAAAGAAAAACCAATTTCTCTAAAATGCTGCCAGAGTCTAAGCCTCCCCATCTATTTTTATTTTGTTTGCACAGAGTTCCGCGCCATAAATGCTTGTGGCATTGGCACAGTAATTAAAATGCCAGCACAGCCAAGGAAGCCGACTAAATGCAAAAATGCCAGCTCACGAGACGGACGGGGAAAAATTGCCCTGGGCGGAAATCAGGTCTATTTTTAGGAGGTTTTAGGTGCTAGGTGACCGGGGAGGAGCATGGGTCTAAGCAAGGGCACCCTTCTGTGGGAGGGTCTAAAGGGGAGCTGGTAAACAGGGAGAACTCCAGGGCTATCCCAAGGGGGTGGGACACTTTCAAACCTCAACAATAACTGTAACTCTACAAGTGCTTTAGACACTGTAGGCTCTCAGCTAGTATGGATGGATGGTAGATATAGACAGACGGAAGGATGGCTGGATGGACTGAAATGGTGACGGGACAAGCAACCTGCCTTCTTCGGGGGGTAAAGAAGTCACCTGCAAGGCAGGAGACCCAGGTTTGATCCCTTGGTTGGGAAGAGCCCCTGGAGAAGGAAATGGCAACACATTCCAGTGTTCCTGCCTGGGAAATCCCATGGGCAGCGGTTGCAGAGTCGGACATGACTTAGAGATTAAACAACAACAACAAGGTTAGTTATTAGTTAAGGCTGTTAGACAGGCTTAGGAGGTTGAGATAGAGAAGACGCTTTAAAATGTTAAGTATAAACGTATTCGGGCTTCCCTGGTGGCTCAGACAGTAAAGGATCCGCCTGCAATCCAGGAGACCCAGGTCTGATCCCTGGGTTGGGAAGACCCCCTGGAGAAGGAAGTGGCTGGTGTTGTTCAGTCACTCGGTCGTGTCTGACCCGTGGGTGCTGTCTTCGCGACGCCGTGGCCTGCAGCACTCCAGGCTTCCCTGTCCTTCACTATCTCCTGGGGATTGCTCAAACTCATGTTCGTTGAGTCGGTGATGCCATCCAACCGTCTCATCCTCTGTCTCCCCCTTCTCCTCTTGCCCTCAATCTTTCCCAGCATCACAGTCTTTCCCAGTTGAGTCAGCTCTTCGCATCAAGTAGCCTCCAAAGCACTGGAGCTTCAACTTCAGCATCAGTCCTTCCAATGCATATTCAGGCTTGATCTGGCTACCTACCCCAGTATTCTTACCTGGAGAATCCCATGGACAGAGGACCCTGGCAGGCTACAGTTCACGGGGTTGCAAAGAGTCAGACACGACTGAGCGACGCACACACACACAGAGATGTATTCATATTTGGAAGATAAACTGTGTGAGTTAAAACATTCCATTTTTAAAGGAATTACTAATGGATTCTAATGAAAGGCAAAAATGAAATTTCAGACCTCAGAGGTGGGACAGATTTCAAACAAGAGGCAGACTACTGGTTCACTCTGTCCCGACATTCTGGGAGACTTTCATTCTTTGGTGTCATTTAGGTATCGCTTAATGGTCAAAAATATGTTTACCTTATAAACTGACTGAAAGCCACAGAATTGCCTGGAATTCCTACATAGTGCTGAATCCCATATTTCTGTCGAAGAAGCCAAAACAACTGCCTACCAGTGAAATGCTCAGTCAACCAACGTTTTGTCTACACAGCTTTTTTCAAATGACGCAGAGAGAATACCTGTTACTCTGGTTACAGCACAGAGCTTCGGAAAAGTACTGAAAATGCTTTCCCCAGAATGACTGGGTTTTCTTTTATGCCACCAAATAAAATGATCCAGAGGAGGCAGGAGTCCCTCAAAGGCTGTGCTATATGCAGATGCGAATCACAGGCGGGGCTCACCATCTGAGCTATCTTCACAGGGGAGCCCCGCCCCTACCTCCCCCCCTCACCCCAGCAACTCACCTTCATCCCCTGAATGTTCTTCAGCATCACGTCTCCGATTCTTTGGTAATCTCCTCTGATGTGGGCATTCGAGCGGCCTTCCCTGGGAGCAAAGGGTTGGAAACCAAAGCTTCAGCAGTGAAAACATGACCGGATCGACGTGCCAGCCCCAGATGACAAACCGTCAACCTTCACGTCTTCCTATCGGCTAACCTAACTCGACTCTCCCTTCTCTGTGTCACAGGACATCAGCGCTAGAAGGAGACTTCACAATGACCCCAGTCCTGCAGATGAAGAAGTCCACTTGTGCTCTGAAAAGTGGCCGGGAAGAGCCACTTTCTGTTCACTTTAATTTGATCTCATTTTACATTTCTTTTCTCAGCCACGCTTGGGTGATTTTCTCAGCGTTAGAACAACGAGGAGACGACTTGCAGGAACAAGCTCATGAAACTGATTCTTTCTCACAGACTGGGACTAACAGACACTTATAAGAAGCCAGGCTTAGCCTCAAAAACCAAGGTTTCTGCTCCCAAGAGTCCTCACCTGAAGCAGACAAAGGACTGTGTGAAAAGCCCTTGGCAAGAGAAAAATATAAATGAGGGAGTGCAGGAGACCACCTGACAGAGATGGATATGTGAAGAATGACCCAGAAGAGGGCAGGATGGGGTCCCAGGTACTGAGATGGGTCAGGGGTCCACTCAACATGCTGGGTGGCAGATGACAAAGATAAGGGTATTTTGAATGGAGCATCTGGGAATACATTAATTTCTCTTTGGCTCTAGGCTGTATCCATTATTGATAATGCAGGGGCTTAAACAGCAGTGAGAAAAGGAATATTATTAATTATAATGGCAGCTTTGGTTACTGAGCACTGACCACAGAGCTGAGCATATTACAAGCACTGACCAGTCACTGAGTCCTTTTGGCAGCCTTGTGACCAGGCACCACCATCACCCCCTTTAAACAGCTAAATACTGAGGCACAAAGAAGCAAAGCAACATGTCTAATGTCAGTGATCACAAGGCTGGAGCTCAGACCCAAGCCCAGGAACCCAGCCTAGCTTCTAGCCACCATCAGTTCAGTTCAGTCGCTCAGTCATGTCTGACTCTTTGAGACCCCATGAACCACAGCAGGCCAGGCCTCCCTGTCCATCACCAACTCCGAGTTCATCCAAACTCATGTCCATTGAGTCAGTGATGCCATCCAGCCATCTCATCCTCTGTCGTCCCCTTCTCCTCCTGCCCTCAATCTTTCCTAACATCAGGGTCTTTTCCAATGAGTCAGCTCTTCGCATCAGGTGGCCAAAGTATTGGAGTTTCAGCTTCAACATCAGTCCTTCCAATGAACACCCAGGACTGATCTCCTTTAGGATGGACTGGTTGGATCTCCTTGCTGTCCAAGGGACTCTCAAGAGTCTTCTCCAACACCACAGTTCAAAAACATCAATTCTTCTGCGCTCAGCTTTCTTTATAGTCCGACTCTCACATCCATACATGACTACTGGAAAAACCATAGCCTTGACTAGACAGACCTTTGTTGACAAAGTTACGTCTCTGCTTTTTAATGTGCTACCTACGTTGGTCATAACTTTCCTTCCAAGGAGTAAGCGTCTTTTAATTTCATGGCTGCAATTGCCATCTGCAGTGATTTTGGAGCCCCCAAAAATAAAGTCAGCCACTGTTTCTCCATCTATTTGCCATGAAGTGATGCGACCAGATGCCATGATCTTAGTTTTCTGAACATTAAACTTCAAGCCAATTTTTTCACTCTCCTCTTTCACTTTCATCATGAGGCTCTTTAATTCTTCACTTTCTGCCATAAGGGTGGTGTCATCTGCATATCTGAGGTTATTGATATTTCTCCCGGCAGTCTTGATTCCAGCTTGTGCTTCCTCCAGCCCAGCATTTCTTATGATGTACTCTGCATATAAGTTAAATAAGCAGGGTGACAATATACAGCCTTGACGTATTCCTTTTCCTATTTGGAAGCAGTCTGTTGTTCCATGTCCAGATCTAACTGTTGCTTCCTGACCTGCATACAGGTTTCTCAAGAGGCAGGTCAGGTGGTCTGGTATTCCCATCTCTTTCAGAATTTTCTGCAGTTTATTGTGATCCACACAGTCAAAAGTGTTGGCATAGTCAATAAGGCAGAAATAGATGTTTTTCTGGAACTCTCTTGCTCTTTTCGATGATCTAGCCACCGTACCTGTGCCTATCTGCCAATTAACCTGCTGAATCTCCCAGAGAAAATCAAGACACGATTTTCACAACGAACTTGGCTAATGTCTTCAAACCAACTATTCAAGATAGCCAGAAGCCAATTTAAGGAAAAGGGACAAACTAAAAATGAAAAAAAGGTAACAATCTGGGCAGGGAGGTGAGATGTGCTCAGGGTGGAGTCAAACACCTGCAGTCTGAGTGCAGAGTGATTCACACCCAGAGGCGCTGCTGCTCTGAGCCTCCGGCACGCTCCTCTCGGCATTCAGAGCTTTCCAGAACTGCCGGCTCAACCTCTCACACAGCAAGGGTCTCAGGATGGGGAGGGGAGGGCAGGGAGGAAAGTACTAAACGATGCTTTCCAGGTGGTGCAAGTGGTAAAGAACCCAGCTGCCAATGCCCGAGATGTAAGAGACAGGGGTTCGATCCCTGGGCTGGGAAGATCCCCTGGAGGAGGGCATGGCAAACCCACTCCAGTATTCCTGCCTGGAGCATCCCATGGGCAGAGGAGGTCACAAAGAGTCGGACACGACTGAAGGGACTTAGCCCTGAAGGGGGTAGAGACGTCAGAGCAGATAGAAACAGGAGGGCTGGCTCCTCTCCTAGCTCCAACTCTCCCCACACCGAGCAGTGACAACACCACGTGCTCAGTTTATAACTGAGCACAGACTGGGGATTATACATCACAGGAGAGTCAAACGACCAGACCCATCAGGGAATTAAAGCTCCTATAAAATAAAAGGAGTGAGGGTACCCATGATGTTCCCAGCCCCTGCCAGGGTCTTTTTCTTGTTCAGTTAATATTTATTGGAATACGGTTGCTTTACAATGCTGGGTTAGTTTCTTCTGTAGACCAAAGTGAACCAGTTATGCGTATGAACATACCCCTTTTTTTGGACTTCCTTCCCATTTAGATCACCACACAGCACTGAGCAGACTTCCCTGTGCTCTTCGGGAGATTCTTAGTGGCCACCTATTTGACACACAGCAGGGTTATATATGTCGGTCCCAATTCATCCCGCCCTCTCTCTCTCTCCACCCTGGTATCCACACACTTGTTCTCTGCGTCTGGGCCTCTTTCTGCTTTACCAATAAGTTCATCTGTATCGTTTTTCTAGAAGGGCTGTCCTCTTGTTAACCTATTCTTTTCCACCCCGATGCAGAGTTCCTCAATCCTTCTGCTTCCTCTTAGCTGCCAAAACAAACAAGCTGGCCGAAGGCCTCAATTACTGTGCACTTCACTTTGGATTAAAATATGGATTCTCTTCTCGCCACTGCCTGAAACAGTTCTGTGCAAGACTGCCGCTGCCCTCTGAGTTACCCTATCCACCAAGGGAAGTACCGTCACGGCTGCTCCTGGTCACCCTCCCGCGGCTGGTCGGTCCCAAACGTCCTGGCCCTGCTCTCTGGCTTCTGGAAGCCTCCTCTCCAGCCCGCTGGTTTCTCCCCAGGTGACATCTCCAGTCCTGTTTGCCAAGCCCTCCTCCTCAGGCCACTCCTAATCCATTTCTGTGTTTTGAGAACCCATCCCTGGCTATCTTCTCTCTCTTCATTTCTACCTCTTCCTAAGCAAGCCTTTCTGTTCTTCATGGTGTCAACTCATGATGCCACATCTATGACCTCAATGAGCTATGCAGTTACTGACCCAGGCCCTGCATTTTACGACTTTCAGAGGCCACTGCCCGAGTGACCTCATGGTGGTGGTTCTAGAGATGCCACAGCGTATGTGGTGGTTCAGTCACTCAGTCATATCTGACTCTTGCGACCCCACGGACTGTAGCCCACCAGGCTCCTCTGTCCATGGGGATTCTCCAGGCAAGAACACTGGAGTGGGTTGCCATTTCCTCCTCCAGGGGATCTTCCCGACCCAGGAATCAAACCCTGGTCTCCTGCATTACAGGCAGGTTCTTTACCAACTAAACTCTAAGGGAAGCCACCTCATAGGAATCTCAAACTCAAGAGATTCTGCACAGAGGTAGTTATCTTGCTGCCAAAATCCAATCTCCTTCCTCCATTTCCTTCCTTAATGAAGCAACTGTCCTGCCTTAGCCTCAAGCCTGGTCTTGAGGCACTGGTCTGCCTCCCTCATCCCCATCCATCAGGTCATTCTCCCCCAAAGCGGTCTCAGTGGAGAATGCTCCAGTGTCTGACTTAGACCAGGCTCCCCTGGTGGCTCAGATGGTAAAGAATCTGCCCGCTAATGCAGGAGACCCAGGTTCGACCAGGAAGATCCCCTGGAGAAGAGAATGGCTACCCACTCCAGTATTCTTGCCTGTTGAATTGCAGGCTACAGTCCATGGGGTTGTTGGACACGACTGGGTAGCTAACACTTTGCCTTGTTCCTCCTGAGACAGCACTCAGCTCTCTGCTCATGATCAGAAATTACTCCACCCCATCAGCTACAGCGTTGTGGTATCTTTGGATCTTTGGCAAATGGTTCTTAATTGGGTCACAACAGAGATGTTTATCATTTGGTTATTCTGTGGGCCCTGTGTGAGTGTGTGGGTGCAGTTGTGAATTTACAGGTTGCTTCTTCTCCTTAGCTCCTGCCAACAGGCTACCTGCTGTTCAGAACCACCCACCTCGAACCTTCAGCATCATGAGGACGCTCTCTTAGGAGTTGGGACGTTCTCCTTCCCTCCCCACCACCTCTGAACAACAGAGGAGGACCGAACTGCTGAGCCAGAACAGCCTGCTTCCAATAAAAAGAAGGGAGACACACTTATGCTTGATTTCCAGGTATGCCGCTATCATGAACTTCCAAATGGGCGTGCTGCTTGACAACGCACATGGCACAGGTCTTTGGTTCATCCAAAGGACATCGTCTAGATATCTTAGTGAGGACACTCTGGACCGGGCAGGGGCAGAACTGGGGGGTCTCGGCTCCCACTGGGACTGAGCGATCTTCTCTTTCCCAGAGAGTATCCTGACCCATGAGAGACCACGAGCAGTGGAGCAGGCAGGGAGGAGGGGCAAGGAGCGGTGTGGGAGGCCAAGCTGGACTGACCTCACCTCCTTTCTTCCTTTGCCAGCTCTTTATCAAGAGAGAAGTGCACCGATGTTCAATCCCCAGACGCAAGGGGGACCTTCCTTCCTGCTTCGGTGGGCCGGCACAACCTTATCTGTTCCCCTCAGTTTTCAGAGTCTTTGTTTCATTTGGGAAACTGCTCTGGGAGAGCATCATGGATCCTCTGTGCTCAGTCAATCCACTGAGCAGGGGGCGGCCAGAGGGAAGGCGGTGAAACCAGGCTGGGGCCCGGGAAGTTCCCGCGACCGGTATGGGCGGCTTGGCGCCCTTCCCTCACCCTGCCCACCGCGGCACGCAGCGGGCGCCAACCCTCCCTGGTCCCAGAACACAGAGTCAGACCTCGGGAGAGGGCCGAGACCTGGGCTCCTGCTGCTCCGGAGAGAATTACCATCATGTTTAGCTTCCTCTACGTGTGAACGCCAGCGAACCCGCCAGTCTGGCGCACTGGCCTTATTGTAAAGAGCTAAAAGGTCACTTGATTATGGAGAACATGGAAAAATAATTATAACTCTTCCGGAACAGCCTCTGGCTCACAAGAAAAGGGTCCTTGTTGGGAAGATGGAGCTGCGTATTCACTGTCTGGGTAATTACTGCGCGACAATGCAGCGGAAAATTCTTTTGACAATTTTGCTCTGGAAACCCACGTGCCAAGGAGCCTCCCAGATGCTGAATTCTGACCTGTGTGCACCATCGTTAATGTGCTCCAGGACACAGCCGTGTGTTGTCTCAGCACAAGGGTGAACACGCAACACACACAAACACACACACACCATCTCTGACTCTTCCAAACCCTCTGTAAACATTTCATTCACCGCTACACACAGACCGAGGCTCCGCCCTTTCCTCCCTCTCACAACAAGGCAAAGAATCAGCTCATTAGATTAAAACATAAAAGCAAAACCACATAGCTTGGAGCTAAAAGG
The DNA here is from genome assembly GCA_007570785.1 of Antilocapra americana. Classification (NCBI taxonomy): domain Eukaryota; kingdom Metazoa; phylum Chordata; class Mammalia; order Artiodactyla; family Antilocapridae; genus Antilocapra; species Antilocapra americana. The sequence continues at coordinate 1,665,496 of ML660218.1, read as the reverse complement.
GCTGACTTTTTCAACTCAGCTCTGGGTCGGGGTGCTCTCTGACTCCAAGAAAACAGATTTAACTTTGTGAATTTTTAGGCCTCATTTGCAAAACAAACATCATGCCCTAATTCTTACTATTCCTTGTGGTTCCAATGATTCTAGGTAGGGGGTGGGGGAGAGACTAATTATGTGTGTGTATCTGTGCTGTTATTGTGCTAAGTTGCTTCAGTCATGTCTGACCCTTTGTGACGCTATAGACTGTAGCCCGCCAGGCGTCTCTCTCCATGGGAGTTTCCTGGCGAGAATATTGGAGTAGGTTGTCATGCCCTCCTCCAGGGGACCTCTTGCATTGGCAGGTGGGTTCTTTATCGGGAGCACCACCTGGGGAGCTACGTAGCTAGGTATCTGTATGTCCATGTGTATCTATGTAAATAAAAGAATATGAAAGCGAGCAAATGAGTAAAGACAAACCTTCCACTAATATGTAGGGTAGGAAGGGCAGCTGGGTTCAAAAAGCAACAAATTAGCCGGAGTAACAGATTCCATATGTGTGTGTGTGTATATATATATATATATATGTTAGCTGCATGTAATAGATGTGGATTTCAATATTCTTTGATGAATTTCAATACCCTTTGAAATCCCTGGAGAGGAAACCCCATGAATGTGAACATTAATTCACACTGCTACTTGCAGGGAAGGCATTTGTGAGGCATTCTTGCTGAGCAGGGGTACACTATTTCCCCCCAGTAGCGACAGGTACGCGACCATCCTGTCCTCTGGCTCAGGTGGACATGGCAGCTTCAAGCCCTCAGCTTCCTTGGGCTCATCAGCTATGAATACATTATAGATTTGCCTAAAGCTATAGCTTTTCTTCTTCCAAGTTTACCAGGTCCAGTTTAATAAGAGGCACAAGAGTTACAGCCCACTCACAGGCAGGCTTGATAGCACCAGATGAGACCTGGGTCTGGCTCTGTTGACGGCCATGCATTAAAACACAGCGCAATAGAAGGGCCTAAATGTGTTCCAGCAGAAATCCACCTGCAATTGGAAAAATCATTTCCACTTTTCTAAACAAAACAAAAAAGTAGCTTGCTCTTAAAGCACAGTGGGCTACATAGACAGGAATAAGGCAGGCAATTCAAGAAAAATAGCTCCTGCATACGCTTGAGAACAGGCAATTTTCCTCGTGTGTTAAAAGGAAACAATCATCAACCAGCTCTGGCCCCCGAGGGGGACAGAGGGAAGCTGAATCTGGGCAGGATACAGTGGGAAGATCCCAGCGTCCTTAAAGTGTTTTTCTTGCCTTTGAAACAAAGATGAAATTTTAAATAGATTTATATAAAAAAGTGTCCATGCACTGCCCCATTGTATACCCACCCATGATCCACATCTTGCCCTGACTTCCTTCCACTGTGTATTCTTCCAAGGTTTTTTCCAGGTAGATCACACTGCCTTGTCTCCAGTGAGTTTCATGGTTCAATTTGAAAGTAATGATTTTAAACCCTTTTGGCAGGGCCTTCTTCTAAAAACCAGTGAAAATATTTTCAAACAAAAGCTTTTAAACAACAGAAGTGGATCTGGCTGGAGCAGGGAGCAGAGGGCTTGGATGGCCCACCCTTGAGTTGCCAGCCCGTCCTTGAGTCTTGCATTTTGAATACAACCTCAGTGACTCTGGACAGCTTCCCTAGTGGGGAGCACTAACGGTATTTTATTTTTAATATTAACATGTTGCAGACTCTGCACATGAATACAGATTTTCTAAGTGTGAAAGCATGGTCCATCATCATTTGCCAGGTGCCCTTCTGCTTTGAGCCTTTGAAACACAACAACAAACAAAATAATCTTTACCCCAGAGGAAACCAAGACATCTTCACAAATTTGTTTCATAAGTATTTCGAGCAACTGTTGTGTGGTGGGCCCTGTGTTTGGTGTAATGAGTACTATTCATTCTTTTTAATACGATTTTTAAAGGTTACAACCCACTTACAGTTACTACATTTAAATTATTTTAAACTGCTCCAAGTGGCTAGTGGCAACCATATGGGACAGTGCACTTTCGATGTCTTCGCTTATCCTTCTCTTGAATTGTTTTCTACTTGTTAACCATCTCAAAATCTTTGTGGAAGATGAGGCATAAAAGGATTTAAGTGAAATGAAGTGAAGTAAAGTGAAAGTCACTCAGTCGTGTCTCTTTGCGACCCCATGGACCGTCCATGGAATTCCCCAGGCCAGTATACTGGAGTGGGTAGCCTTTCCCTTCTCCAGGGGATCTTCCCAACCCAGGGATCGAACCCAGGTCTCCCACAATGCAGGCAGATTCTTTACTGGCTGAGCCACAAGGGAAACACAAGAACACTGGAATGGGTGGCCTATCCCTTCTCCAAGGGATCTTCCTGACCCAGGAATTGAACCAGGTTCTCCTGCATTGCAGGCAGATTCTTTACCAACTGAGCTATCAGGGAAGCCCTAAACAAAAATGAGCTCTTAACAAGAGCTGTGATGCAGTTTACCAACGAGAAACCATTTATTCATTCTAACAGGCATACATCACCTGGAGTTCCACCCTAGACTCTGAGACCCAGGAACAGGTCTGCCTGGAGGAAATTACAGTCTTGGCAGATGCTAAGACTCACACATCAGGAGCTGAGATTCCAGGTGAACCAGGATGAGTGGGTAACACAGGAAGGTTAGTAAACATCTCGGGAATTCAGAGCAGGAGAGATGGAGGTTGGTGGGGAGGAGGGAGGGAAGGAGGAGTCATGGCTTCTAAGCCAGGCTAAGTCAATTTTACAGGTGGATAATCAATGCAGTTAATTGACCTTGCCGGATTCGAGAGTGACTCGGGGACTTCTGACACGCAGGGTCGACACCCTAACTTCCTGCTCAGGACAGAAAAGTCATTACGGCTGGAGCTGCAGGAGCATGTCAAGCCTGCGAGGCAGTGGGATCCCTTGTCACACGAGAATGTTCGCTCCACGAGACAAGGCGCCACAGCTGATTTTACTCTGAACGAGCAAAGCTGTCATTGCCGGTGGTAAACGCACCATAGTGACGACAGGAGCTGGCGCACGGAGGAATTATCCAGCCATCAACAAAGTGTGTGAGGCAGGAGTAATTCCCCCAAGAAATAATTACAGGGCTTCTCTGCTGTCAACCTTTACAAATATTTTGATCTTGGGCGACAACACAATAATATGGAAATTGGATCCTTTCCTTTACGTGGATGTAGGAAACAGTCCACAGACATCAACTTTGGAGGGAACAAAGCTTTCATATCATATAAACGACCTGCTTGGCAGAGTCAGCCAGTGCTTCATGGTGTGGCAGGAACCACTAGCCACTGGCGACCTCTCAAAAGGATGGTGGCCAGGGTCCGGTCCATCCTCAGGGATCCAGAGATGAAGTGTGGGGGGGTAGCTCTTGGGGTTGAGAAGAAGGGGGCGTGTCCATGTGTGTAGCGCATGCGCATGCCCCTGACTCAAGATGATGCTGTGAGCAACTGCCCTGGCTTGAAGGCGAGCGAGCTACCTTTGGGGGTGGTGGCCAGAGCACAGGGAAAAAGAGCAGTGTCTCCTCTCACCCTGTTTGTAGGGCCCGCTGGTGCACATCAAGCGCACGACAACAGGCTGTCCAGTCACCTGGCACAGCCCAGAGAAGACATGGAGTTTATTAACGTCAAAGGTCTCCACCTCGGGATGAGAGCACAGTCTGACCAGCCAGGATCACTGCCCACCACACCCTTCACCGGGTCACTTAAGAAAGGTAAAAAAGCCTGGTTTTACTTTCCCAATTGTTTAAAATAAAGCCCATGGACCTCACAGAGCGGCAGGGCAGTTAAAAGGAAATAACAGTGGGAGTTGAAAAGTGCCTCCAAGAATGAGGAAGCTGTTGAGAAGTGAAACTCTGCATTGTGAGGTCTGCCTTCGGGTGGAAAGGCACCTGGACAGGTAAGCCCTGCCCACACCAGCTGCATTCTGAATCTGTAAGAGGAGAGCAGAGCTGCCAGCTCTGCTGGGAGTCACATGGTACTCTTAGGTACCATTTTAGCTTTAAATTGAGGTCTTATGTTCAACTTAACCTCTCAAGGCCTGGCTGTGAATGCTGACTCGGTCAGAATGGATGCAATTCAATCAGCCAACACAACCGTCACTTAAGCCTCACCTGCCTGCCTCTGTGAGGTTCCACTGAGTTAAATCAGGAAAGCCCTTAGCAGCGCCCACAGAGAACCCACAGGCATGGTGACCTTCACGTGCAAAGCACTGCTTTGAAGTCTCTTGTCTTCTTCTGCATTGGATTCCCTATGATTTTGTTTTTTCTATTTTTAAAAAATTGTGGCTAGATAAAGATTGTTGGCAAAGAGACATCCCTTTGCCAACAAAGGTCCGAATGGTCAAAGTTATAGTTTTTCCAATAGTCATGTACCAATGTGAGAGTTGGACCATAAAGAACGCTGAGCACTGATGAATTGATGCTTTTGAACTGTGGTACTGGAGAAGGCTCTTGAGTCCCATGAACAGCAAGGAGACCAAATCCTAAAGGAAATCAACCCTGAATATTCACTGGAAGGACTGATGTTGAAGCTCTAATACTTTGGCCACCTGATGCAAAAAGCTGACTCACTGGAAAAGACCCTGATGCTGGGAAAGATGCTGATGGAGGGTAGGAGAAGAGGGTGACAGAGGATGAGATGGTTGGATGGCATCATCTACTCAATGGACATGAGATGGAGCAAACTCCAGGAGATAGTGAAGGACAGGGTAGCCTGGTGTGCCACAGCTCATGGAGTAGCAAAGAGTCAGATACAACTTAGTGACTGAACAACAACAAAAGATCCCTTGGAGGAGGAAATGGCAACCCACTCCAGTATTCTGGCCTGGAGAATCTCATGGACAGAGGAAACTGGGGGGGCTATGGTCCATGGGGTCACAGAGAGTCTGATACGACTGAGTGTCTTCCAGTTTATTTTTTCACTATATAACCTAGTATCTACCACCATAACCATTTTGCAAGTGTACAGTTCAATGGCATTAAGTACGGTCACATTGTTTTCTTGAACCTGGCTGATCCTTTTTGGAAGCTGTGTGCCCACAGCCTACCCATGCCTCCTTGCATACCCCTCCCTGGGTCCCAGTTCCCCACCAGCCAAGTTCCATCCCCAGCAGAACCCAGGGCAGGTCTGCATCCATCTCTGGGGAATGACTCGGCCAGTTTGTGCCCAGCCACCTGCCAGTCATTTTAGGGCTGGAATTTGGGACTCCTGCCCAAAGGCCAAAGAGCTTTAGTGGCTTTCTCTGAATGCATTTGAAAGGCTGAGTCAAATGTCCTCACTTGCAAAAGAAAAAGCACTCTTTGTGTTTTCAAGTCACTGAACCTGTTCCCTTGTTTTTGAAGAAACGGGGTAACCTGGGCTTGGGCCTCAATGAAGTGGTCCAGCCCCTTCTCCCAGCATTGACTTGGAACAATGCACCGTTTGGACAGGAGCAGGTGTGTTTGCTGAGCCAGGCTCCAGCCTAATCATTCAGGAAAACGTCCTGGTAATTTTTCTGCCTTATAATTTCCCACTGCTGATGGAAGTATATGACAGGCTAACCTAGGGCAGCAAAGAAAACCACAGTGGCTGGGACATTTAAGTCCCAAATCTGGGGGACCTTGAGGTACATGGTAAACTTTAGATTTCCATTAACAATAATTGAAAATACTATCACTGGTTCAAGTCTGGAGTTTAGTTAATAACGTACTGTTAAAAGAGAAAGGAGAGGCCCAAACTGGAGTCACTTGGGCTAAAGCCAAGACTTAGTACCTAACCAAACCACAGTCACAACCTGCCCCAGAAGGCCATCCTAACCAGTCAGCCGTTGGTCAGCACCACGGAGGTCATCGGTCACAGGCATGACCGATTCCCCAAAGGAAGACGAGGTGATCTGCCACAGAGTCCCCTGCTGTCCCTCAGGTGGGTTACCTACGTCTGAAATAATGTTGTTTATTCCTTGTTTTGCTTGTAAAGTTAACAGTGTTAGCTTTCGAACACTAGTTAGTTAACTAAAGTCGTGTCCAACTTTTTGTGACCCCATGGACTGTAGCCTGCCAGGCTCTCTGTCCAGGGAAGAATACTGGAGTGGGTTGCCATTCCTTTCTCCAGGGCATGCTTCCCGACCCAGGGATGGAACCCAGGTCTCCCGCACTGGCAGGCAGATTCTTTACTGTTTGAGTCACAGTGAAGAATTTCTGGAGCGCCTCCCTCCTTGCCACCTGGGACGCTGCTCATTCACGAATCATTCAATAGAGCCAGTTAGAACTTTCAATTTTACTTGCTCAGATTTTGCTTTGTAACAGAACCACCAACACTGGTTTCTTAGGTTTGAGGAATGTGCCCAGTGATGTAAGAAGCTGACACCAATGGGAGGGAGGGTCTGGAAAAGGAGTGTGCAGAAACTATTCTCTTGGCAACTTTTTCCTAAATCTAAGATTTCAATTTATAGGAGAAGTTTATATTAAAAAATGGTCAGCCTTTCCCCCTTCCTCTGTGGGGGACAGGATGCCAAGCCTTTTACAGACACTGTCTCATTTCGTTGGTGTAACAGCCCTGTGAGGTACAGACCACATCTCATCTTATAGATGAGGAAATGAGGCCGTAGACTGCTGGACGTGGACCTCAGGTGCTGGTGTGATGAGGGATGCAGGTACTGCCAGCCCACTCCACGTGGGCCAGTCCGTGTCTCCCACCTCAGAATATCAGTACACACACCCCCACCCCCACACTCTCGGTCTGTCACTAACCCAGAGCAATCTCCTTTCTTAATAAACTTTGTGTGATCCCTTCTTTTCATTGAACATATTTGCTCATGGGTTGCTTCTTCTGTGCGGGCATTAGTGGCCCACGTGTCCTCCAAGACAGAGCTAACCAGTGATGCCCTCACTGGACACAGCCCTTTCAGCCACGAGAGGGCCTGCCCCCTCCCCTGAGACTGCAAGTCTCCAGCAGACGAAGCCTGGCACTTGCTCACTCACCCATGCATTCATTCACTGTTTATAGAAGAAACAGTTATAAGTAAAATGCAAACCAAAGAATCATAGGGTCTCTGGTTTCTCAGACGCTGCACATGAGTTGTTCCAGAAAAGTCATTCATCACAGTCATCTCAAGAAGCACTGAAGAAGTACAAGTCTCTGGATCTCACCCCAATGTTCTGATAAAGGAGGGCTGGGTACAACGTAGCAAGCTGTAGTTTTTCAAAACTCTGCTGGCCCAACCCCAGGTGACCCTAACGCCCTGCCAGATTTGGGGTTCTGTCCAACAAGATAAGTACCTCCTGGAAATGGGCAACCTCAGCTCAAGAAACCCCGAGGCGGAGGAGCTGACTGCCCTGGAAGGCAGCCTGTCATCGCTGAGCTGCACTTGCTGTGAAATCCTTCTCTATGCTCAGATAGAAGGTGCCTCTTCGGAACTCACTCCTTTGTTTAAATTTTGTCCTCTGGTACAACTAGGATGATGCTGACACCCTCCATCATACAACCAGCCTGAAAAGAGTCATCTTCTTTTCCAAAATCTTCTCTTTGAGGTCAAATGCCCATACTTTCAACATTAAAAAAAAAAAAATTGAAATGCATTCTATTAGCCCATTTCAAGCATGACACTCAGAACTGGGTACAGTATTCTGAGGGAGCTCTGAGCCTTGAAGTTCCAAGGGGCGATCCTTGGTCTCCTTCTAATGAGGCAGTCTACAGGAGAGGTTCACGACCTTGGCTGCACACTGGAATAATCACCTAGGAAGCTTTGGGAACTACTGACGCTTACATTCTACCTCTCAGGGATTCTGATACAACTGTCTGGTGTTCTGCCTGGTTATCAAGATACTTCTTTTTCTTAAAGGTTCCAGGTGATTTTAACGAGCAGCCAATGTTGAGAGCCACAGAGAGAACCGACACTGATCTCACTCTCTCTCTGCCTGTTATTCTATTGGCTCCCACTTAACTCATTCACACTCAGCCTTCTGCCGTGAATCCCTGCCCAGCCAGGATTTCCCTCATGCACTCGAGGAACAGATTAGCTGTTCCGTGGGTCCACTGTTGCGAAGCTACTGAAGGTCAAGTTGGTGGAGCTGAGTATTCACCGTGTGTGCTCTCTCGCCAGCCTTGAGTCTTTAACCCGCTTCTGGCATCTTCATGGAAGACAGGAATAAAGTTATAGACCTTTGAAACATACGCTACTGAAAATTCTCTGGGGAAATAATGACAGCAGGTGCTTTTTAAGCAGCTGGATACTTTCACAGATAAAGGCTAAAGATTTGTGAACACAGATAAATCCAAGAGCGTGGCGGTCATTCTAAAATGAAATGTGTTTCATACAGCTTGACAAAGTTCTCTAGTGGTAGTGTCACAAGTGAGAAGTGTCAGTAGTTAGAAGTGAGAAGATCCTTGCCCCTCCATCCTGGACGGGGTCATCTTTGCCTCCTCAGTCTGGACACTGGGACTCAGAACATGCCCAGAGACCCTCCCTCTTGTGGTCAAGGTCCACCCTACAAGTTTTTAGCCCAGTCAGGACCAAGCAAGATAAAACGGCCAGAACAGGTTGGTATAGGCACACCAAGACCTAAGAAGTGTCTCAGCAACCCAGGGTTCATGACACTGTCATTATAATAAGTGAGCATTGCAATTTTTGCCCCCCACCCGATTTCATTTGGGAGCTTATGGGTTGGCACCTGCCCACTAAGAGGCAAGTTATATAACCCAAAGCTGTCAATCAACTTGTCAGTCAAATGATGCAGGACACAGGGAGGGACCACTAAGCTAAAAACCCAACCCTACTCCCATCATGGGCTTCTCGGGAGGTGCAGTGGTACAGAATCTGCCTGCCAGCGCAGAAGACGTGGGTTCCATCCCTAGGCAGGGAAGAATCCCTGGAGGAGGAAACGGCAACCCACTCCAGCATTCTTGCCTGGGAATTCCCATGGACAGAGGAGCCTGGCGGGCTATAGCCCATCGGGTCGCAGAGAGTCACAGCCAAGACTAGGCACACACGCACACCCCCACTGTGGGGCTGCTTCTGGTTTCCGGACAACTCATTCTCAGGTTTTCTCAGGAGCATACTTTCACTTTGCTTAATAAACTGCTCTATGCCTCTGTCTGAATTCTTTCCCTTGAGAGGATAAGAACCGAGGAAACTACCATTCTGCCAGTGACAGCAGGAGTGAGCTGAAGCCGCCACACTGGGCTGCCAGGGCACCGCCAACTGAAGACACCTCCTGTGTGTGACCTCCCCAACCCTATTTAAATCAACTGGCCAGAAAATCAACTGCTGGACTGGTTTCTCCAGAGCTAGAAGGTCTTCAGCTTCACTACGAAAGCATCACTCAACTTGGTATGACTTGAGGAGGCAACGTGGCAGAAGACAATCAAGTAAAAGCTTTCCAGTAAATTTTGGTAAGGTAGAGTTAGATGTTATAGAGCATTTTTCTTTAAAATTTCTAAAAGTGGCATTTCCTTTATATTCATAGCACCAATCTAGAGTAAGAGTCTAAACTGGCATTTTCAGTCTTTCGCCATCTCCCGTGGAGCTGAGTTTTATACCTGTTCTCAGTCCAAGCTGAGCTCTCCTCCCTGGGGCACCTGAGTGAAGCCTCCCACTTCCTTCTATCACAGCAAAGAGAGCTGCACTGAACTCTCTCCAGGTATAAAAAACATACAAGGTTGCATATCTGAGCACATTTGCTTCATAGCACAGGGAGTAGCTCTGTGAGCCTGTTAACCAACACCCGAATCCCCCACTTGGAATCCCCCAGGGTGGGACCACCTCATCCAGGTCTCCGGCAGGCCCTACAGTCACTAAAACACCCTGAGAACACCTTGAACCAAACTCTCACCTGTAGTGAGGATGGACACAGTATACAGTGGGTTCCATTTCTGCCCCAAACATAGAAAGCTTCTGCTTTTATCTCCTGGCATTTTTCAAATGCATGTTTACTAGATAGTCAATTCTTCACGTGTCTATACATGTCTTTAAAAAAAAAAAAAAACCCATAAGAATTTTCTGCAGAAGTTTCCATTTTAGGCCAAGGGACTTTGCATTCTACAGTACAGATGATTCTTCCTGATGTTTTGCATCCACAGATTAATATTTTATAAGGTATTTAATAAAACAGACTTAATATTTTTATTCAGCCTGCTCTTCCCGAGTATCTAGGTCAGTTCCAATCTTTTAATTCTGTCATGGATATCATTGCCATTTGTCATTTCACATATTAGAATGCATCCTTAAGATAAATTCTTAGTAGTGGGAATCAAGGTAAAAATGTATGCATGTATGGGGTATGGGGTTCTTTTTTTTTCGGCCATTCCACACAGTAGGTGGATCCTAGTTCCCCAACTAGGATCAGACTCTTGCCCCCTGCAGTAGAAGTGTGGAGTCTTAACTAACAGGCTGCCAGGGAAGTCCCTATGGGGCCTATTTTTCAAAGCACTCTTTATAAACACTGTGAAATAGAATACTGAGAACAGCATGAGACGGATGATACTTAAATGACTATAAAGCAAGCACCAGTAAAATATTACCAACACCCTAAAAGTTCCTCTTCTGCCTCTACGCTTTATAATCACCGTCAACCTTCCAGAAGACATTACTATAGTCTGTGGGAGTCATTTCATTATCATCAGAAAGCATGCATTTTGAAGAATTATAAGCCAAAGGGGGAAAAAATCGGGGATGAGATCTAACACGTATAGATTTACTTGGAAATCACTCTAGGCTTGGCTTGTCTGAAGCCAGCTTCTTGCTTTATCTTTGCTCATAGCTACTGCTTATAAGCAACAACATAAAAGTAAAACGAGAAACAGAGAAAGAAAGAGGGGAGTGGTGGGGATGAGGCAGAACAGTCACCCAGAACTGTACTCACCACATGGCGAGTCGTTGCTCAATTTCCTTGAGAAAATTTGTATGAAATTTGTGCAAAGGTTCAAAATTCGGGAATATGAGACTTTTCAAGGTTTCGGGCATGGAGTCCTCTTTGCTCACGGTGCTCTGAAACCACTGGGAATAAAAAAGAGGGTACATTTAGAGGCGTAGAGGTGCAGAACCAAGGTCTGCAGCTCTTTGGGGGTACAGCCCACCACGCTTGGAGACATAAGGGCTCTCCTGCCGCATCCGTAGGATTTCAAGAGCGTCAAGGGCTTTGAGGCTTTTCTGTTTTCCCTCCTTTGATTAGTTGGAATAAGAGGTACCACCTCTGCATTACCGTTTCCTGAAATTTGTCACCAAGTACTGTTGAAGCCAGGACAAATCTCCGAAATGAGCAGGTACTCAAATCAAAACTCCCTGGGTCACCCCTGATTTATGCCCCTGCACACCCTCAGTTCAGTCCTGAAGAAATTTCCATTGCTCTTCCTCCGTTGGAACGCTGAGCGGGAAGGTGGCTGAACGGAGGTGATGCGGCTGAACGGAGGTGATGCCGCTGCCCGCACGCACACCACCCATCTCAGCGAGCTGAGGCTGGGTTGCGCCCCACGAGGACTGCTAAGCGCCTGCTCTAGAGGAAGACACCGGACCGTTCCAGTTGACCTGCAGTTGGCTAGCTCCTTTTCCAGAATCTGGGGTCATAAAGACATCTGCCACCACGCTTTGAATTTGTTTCTAAGACTAAACAAGATGGATTAAAATGATAAAAAGCAGTCTTTGAGGCAGATTTTGCTGACCTGGCTTAATTTATTATCAGAGATAAAATGAGGTTTCCCTTTCACCTCTAAGGTCTCTCTCAAGCAGAATATGAGGCAAAACACACAAAGCTCTACATCCGTACAGACAGTGAAACATTTAATACTAAATTTCTCCACTTTAGAAACTTCCTTCCTTTGCACTTAAAAAATCACAATTATAAAACCTTTTAAGGGCATATTCCAAATTAAACATACCATTACTGCCTAATTTCTACAACTCAGGACTAAAATCCTTTTAATTGGAGTTGGAGAACCCGATATTTAATTAGATCCAGCTTGTCTCCTAAAGCTGAGTATTAGTCAAGATAAATTATGTAATTTAACGCTTTAGGGGAAATGCTACACATACCGAAGTGATGACTTCAAGATCCTTCAGATACGTTCTCTCAGTGGTGGAGACTTCCTTAGCGATGAAGTATGCTTTGTCAGTTGGGAATCTCTGCAAAATTCATAAAAAGAAAAAAGACACAATAATTTGAGCCTCAGTTTCTAAGAGAGTTCTAGTTATAAGAAAGTCCTAACTAAAGTGATGCATTGCTAACTTAGGATCTTTGATTGGTTGGTAGCAAGGCTAAATAAACTCTTATTCTCCTTTTTGTGCAAGAAGAACTACAATAAAGAACGGGTTTCTATGATGAGAAAACTGTCTAGGAATGTTTCCTTCCAAGTAAATCCTACTGGCAGTGAAAGAACTCAAGTGAGTGGGTCAGTTACCACTGAAGACTGTTCATTCAAAACTGGGCGCCTGAAAATCTAATTAATTAGGATAGTATCAGAGTGATGCAACCTTCAGGGAAGTGAATGAAAAACACCACAGTAGCCTTTGTCCTGGGTGTCCTGGCCTGATGGTATTGGTTTTTAGGAAGCAGAAGTTACGTTGTTCCTGGGCACATGAAGGGTGCCTGATCTAAAGGGCCAGGGTGACAGGGGGCAGCGTCCCTCTGTTAGGTGGGCAGGTGGCACTGCCCTAGAGAGGTCTACCATTGTTTTTGCTTCTCTTTAAACAGTCAGTGAAAGGAAACCAATCCTGTTGTTGACCATTCCGCTTACTTCCTACAGGACTCCACCCCATTCCACCTCTGGGGTTAACATGAAGCAGAGATGAGACCAGATAATTGTGTAGCCGTGTTCCCAGAACATTAGGCAAAACAGCCAAGTGGAGCAAACAGCCCAACTGTCCATCAATGGGTAGATGGATACACAAAATGTGGTACCTCCAGACAGCGGAATACCTGTCAGCCTAAAAAAAGAAGGAAATTCTGATGCAGGCTACAACATGCATAAACCTCGATGTTATACTCAAGGAAATAAGCCAGTCACGGAGGCGCAGACAATGCATGATTCTACTTTATCGCTGTTATTCTGTCACTAAGTTGTGTTCGACTCTGCAACTCCATGGACTGTAGTCCACCAGGCTCCTCTGTCCGTGGGATTTCCCAGGCCAAGTATACTGGGGTGGGTTGCTACTTCCTTCTCCAGGGGATCTTTCCAAACCAGGGATCAAACTAGTGTCTCCTGCATTAGCAGGTGAATTCTTTACCACTGAGCAAATTACTAGAATTAAAAAAAAAAAAAAAAAAAACCAACAGGTGAGCGCCTGCCAGTCCTCATACCTTTCTCCGGCCATCATCCTCATCCTCGGCCCGTGGGCCTGCCTGGTCGTTCAGCAGGGGGCTGACCAAGGGGGAGGCCTGCTTGGTGTCAGGGCTGAGGTTGGGCGACAGGATGGCGTTGGTGGGTGCAGTTCCTCCCTGTGAGTTGATGGACAGCTCTGAAAGGTGAGGGCTGCCAGTCAAGGAGCCTGTTTGGGGATGAGAAGTATTAAAGAAAAAAAAAGAAAGTAATTCCTTCTGGGACCCAGTCTCCACTTACAATTTTCACCTTTTCAAACCTGTAGAAGCTTAGACTACTATATTACTATATGGCACGCTTAAAATGCCCCCCCATGACTTTCTAGTTTTTTCCCTAAGTTACAGCAGCTGTCATCCTCAAGATACCACTCAGTGGAACCACAGGTATGTCATTAACGATAAGCTGGAGAACTCCGCTTAGAGCATAATTACAATAGTTTAGAAGCATTGTGTATCTGCAGATAGCATCTTCACCTCCTAACTACTTCCTTAATGTCTTAAGAATTGCTCGAGAAAGACACAGAGTCTATGTCACAAGGAGATGTGGAAAATGACTAGAAAATAGCACTATTCTAATAGAAGACTAGAGGACTTGGGACACCCAGGACAGACTACGTCTTGGAACAATGGGTCACAGCTAAAGAAAGGGAAAGCAGCTACCTCCCCGTTCTACGAAGAACAGAAGCAAGCTGGTTATACCTGGTGATGGCACTCCGTGTCTCTCTCACTGTTTGGGACAGAAACACTAGTATCACAATTATAGCAAAGGTGATCATTTAAAAATGCAAAGCTGGAGGTTATCACATTATCACAATTCCCCCTTTTGAGGCACAAAATGACAGGTGGATAGTTATTCCTCTGAAAACAATACCAGATCATAGGAAAATGTATAATTACCCATTCTGAGTCGACCCAATGAGACGATGGGCACATGAGAACTCTTTGCCAACAGAATTTTGCAAATACCAACACCTCAACCTATTGAAACTAAGTGGGATGTTTCAAAATCTACTTCTAAATTCAAATGTTTTGGCCTAACAGATCTGTAATTCTCATGCAGACTCATAGAAACTAGGGTTAGGATGAACACAGCTTAAGTAGCTGGCAGCCCTGTCAGTTACCATCATAGAGAAAAACTACGTATATGCTTTCTGTTTTCCAACATCCAGTTTCATGGTTGCGGCTACTCAGCCCAGTATCAAGGAGCTCGGAGAGAGAGGTGAAGGGCAGTTTCCTGGGAATTCCCCCAATGGTCTCCCCTCTATCCTGTCTCTTTGGATTCATATTTGCCTGGATATTGCAAGATAGGTCCGCCTCGAATGGAGCTGGGTCAGCAATGTGATCCCAGTATGAATGAGCCATGCAGAAACTCCCACCAGGCCCCACCCACTCTCGGGTCGCCCAGCTAGCTGTGTCACCTACACACGGGCTGAAAAGCTACTGTGGCCACAAAAACAACAGAGAGCAGACATCCTGCCCACTGACTTGGTCAGTATAATCAAACTTGAAGAACAAGATTAGAAAATGTCAGGAAAAATCAGATTCCAGAAGTTCGCATTAAAAAAAAAAAAACCCTCCCATTTCAATGCCTTGCATTTTCATAAACATCTTTATAACAAAGTCCTGATGTTAGACAAAGACCCAGTCGCCCCTCACACAACCAGACCCAGGAAAACCCGGAGTAAAAGGCCAGAAATTGCTTCACAAATGTCAATTTTATTGACACTAGTGCACAACTGAATACAATAATTTCGAGAGAATTTGAACTTGTCAAATAGAAATAGTGACAACAATCATAACTGCAATTGAGTCAAGGTGCTATGCTAGTCTCGTAAGGAAAAAAAAAAGAATCACAAAAAGAAAAATGTTATCACTACAAAGAGGAATTAGAAAAAGAAATTCTGGCAGTCTGTCTGGAGATCGAAACGTTTCATGCACTTGTGAGTCGCTGCTGGAGAGTCACTTCATTTGTCCACCATCATCTGGCACGACGAGGGGGCTTACCTTCAGTTCTCACAGTGTGTGAGAGACCAGGTGAGGCAGTGTAAGTGAGACCGTGCCGGGCCTTGAATCTGCAGTGACGCGGACAGAAAAAGCACTTGCCTCGTCATTGAAAGAGTTGGAGCCGAGAACGAAAAGCAGTTAGAAGGCTAGGGTGGGCGAGGAGTGTGGGTGGGGAGATAGTACCCAGGAAGCCTTGGACAGCATCTAGCAGCAGATCAAAAACCAGCTGCCACATCAGGGAGAGAATAAGGGTGAACGCACTTGAGTGCAACCATGTCCACCTTCCAAGGTCAAAAGCTGCTGTTGCCCTTGTGAATTCCCCTGGGGACGCTCTGGTTCGGTAGACCCAGTGGGCCAGAAGGACAATCTAAGAGACAAGGGCTCTTGGAGAGGTGCGATGCTGCCAAGAAGGCAGGACACATGGCAGAGAAGATAGCCCTCTAGAAAACTCCCCACTGGACCACACTGGAGACAGGAATCTGAAAGCGGGGCGCTGAGAGTGAACCTGATGACAACCGTGTTCCTAGGTAGAGTTGGGGACTGTTCTGGGTTCAGCTACGTTCTCACTTATCATGTGGCCTAAAGATGTGTGTGTCACCAACGTTACACGTGCAGTACACAACTCTGGAGGAGGACCAAATTACGGCAGACAAAGTCCATTTCCAGAGAGGTTGTTACTTCAGCTGGCTTTGTGTCTGATCATGGGGCCCAAGAAAGCCAAGGCGATGACAGTAAGACCAATAAATCAATAAATACCAAGCAGCCTGTTCTAGAAATCTATCAGCAATGCTAAGGAGGGGAAGGAGCCAAACCTCTCAAGTTCGATTTTACCAATCTGAGCCACATCCATGGAGTATAGCCTCTTTCCTCCCCTTGCAAGAGAAACTCCTCAAGGCTTCGCAAATTCAAGGATGACAGACAGGGTTGGAAACACAAGCAGGTAGGGCTCAATTACCATTCAGCAGCCAGTGGAATATGCAGACGGGAGTAATTAGTAGAATTTGGCAGCTTGATGAGTAATTAAAATTCTCTTTCGACTATGAGCCAGTAGGTGGCAAGGGTCTGTATACACTGATGTCCACAAGGGGCCTGCCCTTGGTCCAGTGTGAGGAGCTGTGACCCAAACATCAATGTCTGAGGTCAGAGTTATCAGAGCTACATGTAACCAATTTTCACTGAAGTAGTCCATTTTACAAAAAAAACAAAAAAACAAAAAAACAAAACAGCAAGCAAACATGGCGATGTCAGAGAAAATGAGTCTGCCAGATTTCTGCAGCTTCATAAAGCCTGCTCTCATCGCAGAGTCTGTCACCTGCGTTGAAGGCACAGCCAGCCCTACACGCTAAGGAGAAAAGGCACAGGCCTTCACTGCTGCCCCGTGAACACACTAATGCCCGGGGATCGTATCACTGCCCTCCTTGACGCAGTGTTCTGTATCTCCTTCACTGCCACAAAGGAGCTTCTTTCGGCAAGGGGCTCTAGGTAAATAACTGGGGTTGGGGCGGGGGGGTGGTTGTCATCTAAGAAAAGCACCTGGTTATTAAGGCAATGGATAGAAAGAAGCATGAAGAGATTAGAAAAGATCAGTTATACCTTGAAGATCTGGAAGCTTTTGATTCTTAAAAAAAAATTTTTTTTTCTATTTTTAGAAATTGCCCTGCATGTTTTTAGCATTCAGTTATATTTCTGGTTTATAACCTTCAGGTCCCTCACCTGTACAAAATAACTTCCTGACACCCTCTCCCCCGACCCCGCTTCAGCTGTATCCAGTGCGATGAATTTATGTCACTCCCAAGGACCTTCACCAACAGTACTCTTGAGGGAGGCATTTCTGGTAATTGCTTTTAAAAATCCTTTTACATGTACACATTCTCATGGCACGGACAATTCTGGAACTTCAAATTAGCACTGCGATATTTATGGATTCCAGTTTATCATCAAGCCTGGAAAATGGCTTATCACTTTAATGCAAAATACATTCGTAATTCTTCTCCCTGGCTGCATGAGGAAGCTGGGTTTGCAACCTCACCCACACTGGAGCGTCTCTCCAACTCTCCTGCAGAGGCACATAAACAGCGGGAACATAGTTTATGATCAACGAGCCGAACTCGCACCCTCCTTCCCCTTCTGGGACTAGGCACGAGCCGCCGGATAGCCATCTCTTCCTCCGACTGTATTAAAGGCTTAAGAGCAAACTCACACAGGCCTGGGAAAAGAGAATTGTCTGTTTTTTCAAGTCATAAAAATGGCATTTCGAACATGTAGTTGTACCTGTCCTGTTTTAAATTAGCCAATCAACTGGGAATCCTCGCTTATAGTTAGGTAAGTGTTATTTTTCCTGGGAAGGAGGGAATCAGAAAACTTGACTACTTTAAAAACAGTAATCCACAGGTTTGTGAAATACGAAAATATCTGAGATTGAGGATCCTGATGCAAACAAGACTGTTGATGGCTTTCTCAAGTCCTCTTTCCCAAATTTAGAGAGTACAATGATTAAAAAAGTATCTATGCAGGTTCCTCAATATTTCTCCCAGAGTTATACATTTGGAAAGCTTCTAAATGCCACCCTTCTATCATTACTTTTCTTCTGTTATTTGGTTCTAAAATACAGGAGATTGCATCTCTATGTACCCACAACGTGCTTCAAAGGCACATGTAGAAAATACATTATAGATGCAGGTTTTCATTTAGTTTTAAAAAGGCTCTTTTTAAATCCACAATTTTCTCCCTCTAAAAGAGAAGCTCTCTCTGGAGATGGTTGCATTTGAAAGCCAGTTATCAAAAGAAAAAAAAAAGGTCAGTATTGTATTGATTCATGGCTAGTTTCCAGAACAAGCATGACTCATTCTAGTCTGATAACTAAGCTAGATCCCACCCCAGTGGAATATGTGAGGGGGTGGGGGGGAAGGGCTGACAGTATTTCACTGAAATTACAAGATTCCATAAAAATACCAGATTAAAGGGTTACCAATCATAGCAGGGTGGCCTTCTTCTTGACAGCTTAGGTTGTTGTGGGAAATGTATGTGCTCCTTAGACCAAGTTCCTTGAAGAAAAGTTTTACAAGCAGCTAGACACCAGCGTTACTGTTCATCATGAAGCAATTCAGGAAAGCAACAGTGATGCAAGTTGCAGAAAAATAAAGAGAAATGCTGCTAATGGGAGAATATGGCGGTGGCCGCAGTGTCTGGGTTGGGGTACACGGTGCTTTGAACCAGTGAAAAACACCATCTTGTACTTAGGACAAAGCGTCGGTCATCAGTAGGAAAGAACAGTTACAATTGACAGTTTTTACAGCGAGATACCTGTTAAGTACAACCCTCTTTCGGTTGAGACTGACAAGAGCTATTAATCCCGTGCATACACCGTGACATGAGTTTGGCCTTCCCTGCTTAAAGAATCACCGAGTTCACTGTGACTGCAGAAACCAGCTACTATCCCGGTGGAATAAATCCATGCTTTAGTGAGATGCTGTGCTCAGCTGTCCTGATGGAACCAGGCAGCATCTGTGAGAGCCTGCATCCTGGGTAGACAGCAAACCATCACTCAAACAGCTCATTGGCCACAAGGAGCCAACTAGGGCTGAGCCAAATAAAGTTTTCTCTACGTTTCTACCTACCCGACTCCCTAACAAAACACACAGCTAAACTCTTATAAGCTACATAAAGTTCACTATTCCCTTTGGAATAGATGTGCGTGTGTGCTTAGCCACTCAGTTGTGTTTGACTCTTTTCGACCCCAGGGACTGAAGTCCACCAGGCTCCTCTGTCCGTGAGATTCTTCTCCAGGCAAGAATACTGGAGTGGTTGCCATTTCCTCCTCCAAAGGATCTTCCAGACCCAGGGACTGAACCCACGTCTCTTGAGTCTCCCTTTACCGCTAGCATCCCCTGGGAAGCCTATTGGAATAGACGCTCCCACTGAACAATAGGAAGCCAAACCTTTGGCTAGCTGTCTGAGCACTTCCCATGTAAGCTCCTTCACAGATGCTCTCTGTTTCCATGAGCCCTGCCATGCCTCCCCACTACAGAGATCCTGCTCACTTCCAAAGACCACCCCTACCCCCACAGAGTACGAAATGCAGGCCTGGAGAAGATGAAGTCAGGAAAACAAAGTCTGTTCTGTTCATCTTCTATTTCCCCACCTTTAGTGAAATACGGTATCACCGAGCAAGACCGCTCAGGATGTTTCCATGGTAAAGCTTGCTGTTTAGTGAGCAGGATCACTGTATTCTAGAAGAAACAGGTATTCCAAGTACAAACTGGTATTCAGTCATGTTAAAAAAAAAAAAAAAGATGCCAGACAGTGATCCAACAATGCAGGGAACAGAAGGTACACCATGCTCTGAGGATAAAGACAGTACGTTGGGGGGAAAAAAGCTTTCTTTTAGGTAGGTACATGCTGACCATCCAGGGCATACCATGGCACAACTGAAAAATGTTTTCTCAACTCAATTAAACAAATGACAAAAATGAGAATGAAGTCCCCAGCCTTGTCTATCGTAAAGTTAATTTAGCGTATTAGGAATTTTTAATAAAATATTAAATATGTACACAGAGAGAACAGAAGGGAATTGGGTTAATAATAAAGGCCAAGCTTGTGAGATGGGGTTAGTTAGGTTTTCACGGCAACTTTCCAGGCAGAAAGGAGGTGAGGCCAAGGGACTGAATCCACTGGCCGTTCAGGTGTGAGTGCAGACAGCAGCGGGGGTGTGTCCTCAACTAGGGAAGGCCTATCTTTGGTCTTTCTATAAACCACTGCAGGCAGAGTGACAAATGCTTTCTTTCTTACAAAGGAGCTTCCAGGCCCAGGAAACAGCAATCGTTGGCCCAGTTTCATGAGCCAGAAAGGTCATCTGTGAAAATGACAGGCCCATCACAAGTTCCAAAATGATCCCTCTGCTGTTTCCTATCTGAGAGGTAGTCAACAACCCCAATTTAGAATAAAGCAAAAGCGTTGCTTCCAAACTCTCCAACCAACACCTCCACCTCTTACTCCAATGTAGTTCATTCCTGTTCGATGCTTTTTTATCACACTCACACATCACACACACACTGATCCTCACTCTCTCCCTACTATTCTTGGTTTACGCTGCATTTGGCAGTGATTTCTAACTACTACCTTTCAATAGTCTGAAGTCTTTGCACTTGGCCCCTAGCAGCAAGCTCACGCAATTCCTAGGATCATTTCCATGGCTGCATCAACAGCGTCTGCCTTGCAGCTAGCTAATCTTCCACACCAGCTCTCAGCTACACCCTTAGATCAGATAACCCATGTCAACTGCTATGAGGTTTTAATCCTCCCTACTTTCAAGTATAAAACCACCCCAAGACATATCAGGGTAACCTGATCTAGCACCCACACCAAGATGCCAAGGAACTGCCTTCTACTGGAAGTTATAACCAAACACTAGAGGCCAAGATGGTTGCCAAGGGTTGTTTTCAAGGCTAAGCTGTGATGTCTGCATCGTTTAGTCCATCCACACGAAAATGATCCTGAACAAAGTCTCTTTGATTTTTAAAGCTTTCAGGAAAAGAAAATGTTTGCATTCTACCCCAGGCTCCGCCAGGGTTTTAACTGCTTTCATTGGAAAAGAAAAAAAAAAAAAAAGTTCCCCATGCTGGAGGGTTCATCTGTGTTTTCTGGAGTGATGTGTGGTGAATTTTATGAAGCAAGACCTTTTTTTGTTTCCACAAGACTCAACTCACCTCCTCTCAGATATATCTATGATATATAAATCAGCATTTGCAACTTCCATTCATAGAGGAAATACTCAAAATCCCTAAGTTTCCCAGGAAACAGTAATAGTCCTTTTCCAAGCATGTGTACAAACAGGTAGAAATCAGGCCACTTTTGATCTCTGATGTCTATAATACTAGGCCAAATCATCATGGGTATTTTTGCTTTTCATGATGATGATTATTTATTTTTAAAAAGGCTGCCACATTAAGTGGCATGCTTATTTTGATCTAAAAGTCATGGCTTCAATTTAAAAGCCAGCAGCCAGTGTTAGAGGTATACACAGTTTACACCAGAGACCCGATTTCCCTGTATTACATTTCACTTAACTAAACAGAAACAGATGGAATTAGACTAACAAGGAAAACACAGCACCAGTGAATTCTTTAAATGTCGCCAGAGTCAAGTTCTTTAACCACTTCCTTCTTGTAGAAGCTCATCCACTAGTACCTTTCTTTCCATACATTCTTATGAGCTTGGCTAACATGGCTGACTGTAAAACTCATCTGAGAGTTCTTAGCAATGGTTTATTTTGAAATGTCCACCTCTTCCAGGTTAAAAGAAACTTGCTCTATTGCAGAGGTTGCACTGAAAGATTCTTCTGCAGTTTGATTTGTAAAATCTGCAGCAAGAGAGTTGACCCTCGCACGGTACTGCAGGGGTCAGAGGTACAGACCCTCCGAACAGCAGAAAATTCACAGGTAACTTGGAATCGGCCCTCGGTGCTATATATTTACACTTCCGCAGCTGTGGACTCAACCAACTTTGGATTGGGTAGTGCTGTACTATTTACTACTGAAAAAATATCCAAGTGGACCTGCATTATTCAAATCCATGTTGTTCTTCTGAAGTCAACTGGAGCTTTATCCCCATGAAACTAGAAGGCCAGCCTTAGAGCCATTAAGCTCTTCAAAGGATGGATGTTTATACAGTACAGAGGAGAATGGAGAACAAAAGAGTCTTTCTTATGGAAGCAACTAAGAGAGCTCTTTAAATTCTGGTTAATAAAAGTAAGGACTCAGACAAAGAAGAGTGATCAAAACAGAAGCAAATATAACTCAAACCTAATGATGAGGGGGACCCCAAGTTTCTTAATTTAAGGCTGGGCCTAGCTGTAGTCCAATTATTCACTCATGCCTTCAACTGCACCAAACCCATGGCTATTCACTGGAAGGGCTGATGCTGAAGCTCCAAAACTTTGGCCTCCTGATGTGAAGAGCCAACTCAATGGAAAAGACCCTGATGCTGGGAAAGGCTGAGGGCAAGAGAGGAAGGCAGTGACAGAGGATGAGATGGTTGGATGGTATTACCAACTCCATGGACAAGAGTGTGAGCAAACTGCAGGAGATAATGAAGGACAGGGAAGCCTGGTGTGCTGCAGTCCATGGGGTCACAAAGAGTCGGACACAACTGAGCGGCTGAACAACGGCAACACACCATGCTGAAGTAGGGATTAGCATTTTAAGTGGAAAAAGTTGATTGAAATCATAGGAATACCGATTAAAGATATGAAAAAGGGAAGCTGATATGTACGTTCACCAGTTTTAACAAAATTTAAAATGGCACCTTAATATTTTAATTGTTTCTTCTTTTAGGAACTGCTTGACAACACAGTCAAACTGATTCGAGAGCTAAGATGCAAGTGGGGTTTCTGATTCAATTGTGGACAGGTTGGGTTTCATATACTTGGTGGAAATTTCAAGAGGCTCATCCTGTATTTTGGTTTTGCAGGCCTAGCCTTAAAAAAAAAAAAAAAGCTTGGTTTGAATCTTCAAAGCAGTTCTAAAGACTCAAGTGGGAATTATTCACATTGTAAGTGCGGGCCACAGCAGCACAACTTGGTGAAATAAATGCGTGAGAGGTTTCCAAATATGAGTCACATATGCGGGGAAGAATCTAGCCCACAGACGTTCTTTAATTAAATGCCTGTCTAATAAAATGTCGTCAATGGCCTACAGATGACTGGTAAAGGAGCCGGGGCAACCAGCTGTTGAGTTCTGGAACTAATTAAGTTCATTTCTTTACACTACAAGAATTTCTTGCATTTTTATCTTGCTCCAAACGAGCAACAACAAAGTATCTGCCACAAAAGGGTCTATAATTTACATATTCTGAAATATGACCTCGAAAGATACTAATGCAGGGAGGCCATGGAGTAGCTCTGAGTGGCTTCTATACCTGGCTTCCTTGCTGAAGCCAGCAACCCCCTCCACTAGCTACTGCCTTAGAAAAACTGGCAAACAGGTCTTGGGAAACCCTTTGGAAATCTGAAAGAATTTACGGGTCTCTCATCTCTGCTGCCCATTCTGTTTATACTCAAGCCCATCTCTGACCTTCCTGCACTTAGTTCAACTTCATGGATGCGTCTGCCCTTCTCAGACCACACAGGGAGATAGCAAAGGCCAGGGAAGGGCCTGGGGACCAGTCTCGCTACAGTCAGGGAGCATGGAAGGTGGGAGGGTGGAGGCTGTTGGCTTTCCCGGGCAACCTCACCTCAGTGAACTGGCTCTAGCGCCCTGCTCACAGAACGCTTAGGCTGACTCCCCCAGAAGTGCAGGCAAGCTCTCCCAGAGGCAGCGAGTGAATATTCTGAGCACTTCAGAACACGTGGCTTTTGAACAAACTATACCCCCTCCCCCGTGCGCCTCTTTTCCTGTAAGCACTATCAACCACACCAAAATTGCCACTCTCACAAAGACTGGCTGAGAAGCAGAAACTCAGTTGCTTGGCTGGTATAAAACCAACCTGAGAAAAACTCCCCCAGTGACCCTACAAGTGGAAAATCTTGTCAGTTTAGAACTGGGTACATCACTGTTGATCAGTTACTTTTGAAAACACTTTAGATAAAAACCCACTTCTTCATGCTAAAGCAAAACAAAAGAATTACTGGAATATATTTTGCTTTGGGATTTACATCTGATGATTCACATTCTAAGCTGGATAAGTTCATACCTTTCGCTCCTCCGTATTTCACGATCAGACTGCTACATGATTAGAGGGGAGAACAAAACTCATTTGAGCAAACCACCTTCACAAATAAACCACAAATTCCAAATGTGACTCTAACTCACATTTGACTACTTTTTTGTTTGTTTGTTTACATTTGACTACTTTTACATAGCAAGTTGACACCTTTAAGTTCAAAACAAGAAAAGCAAAATTAGGATATAAACTGCAAAACTCCCACAAAATAAAAAGCAGAAGTTCATCTTACCTAGTATGGACTCTTAATGACCTAAGCCTACATGATTCCTAGTCTCCATGATTTTAATTATTAATCCACATAAGAATGCCAAAAAATAAAATTTGAATCCAAAAGTTCCTAGTGCAGTAAGATGCCACAGAGAGTAAAACGCTGAAGTCTAGAGGCCAAGGCTCTGGTTTTAGCTTTGTCAAGCAATAGCTAGAAGACAATACGAAGTCTCTTACCTTCATCAGAACAAGGTTTCTCAACAATAAATGAAGGTTTAACCTAGGTGACCTCGACTCTGTTAAATATGTAAATCTAAAGCAAGACATGAAGAGACTACTTCAATGAACATCTTTCAAGCTATCCAGTAATCAATTTGATTCATCAATCATGCACTGAATCAAATGACTAGGAAGATAAAGCCAAAGTGTGTAAAAAAATGGATTAAGTTTTCACAATCTTTAAAACCACTGTCTTGACATTCATGTGGACAGTCACGTGTGAACCACAGGATCTGTCAATAGTTTTGCTTCTTTAACACTGCTGCCAAATTCTACTCAGTTTCCGAAACATGCTTAGTTAGCTCCTCCTCATGACAAAGCCACATGATGGGTTTTTATAAGGCCACTGGCAAGGCAGCACCCCAGGGATGGATCACTGTTACAACTCTTTCCAGTAGTTTTGTAGTTACTTAGGAACTAAAATTTTTGTTCTACAATTTATCTTAAAAAAAAAAATAAGTACCAAAGACTAAAAAGTACCAAAGAGCAGGCAAAGTACCAAAATAGCAAAACAACATTTCATTTGTAATGCTTATCTTATTCGGCAAGCAAGCCAACATTACAGCTAACACTTTCATCACATTCCACTAGGTTCTAGAAGGCAATAGCATCTGGCTGAGAAATGACCCTGGCTGCCTAGCAGAGCCATCTGGGGAGCCCAAGAGGCACCCCAGACCAGTTATACCTCAATTTCTACAGTCAGGGCTCAGGCAACAACCATTTTTAAAATGTCTCAGATGATTCCAAAGTGCCACTAAGGCCGAGAAGCAATGCAGGTTCAAACCACCTTCCATCTGAAATGCAGGAATACTGGGTGGAAGGCACTAGTATAGGTGGGACGATTTAAGAAGAAACCAAACCTCTCACTGCTTCCCCTTTCTTTTTTCCTACACAGAGAAATAGCCCCAAGTCACTGATCCAGGGAGAAGACACTGTTCCTGAGAGTGTGAATGTTCAGAAGATGCATAAAAATCAACCAAAGGCCATGAGACTGGGAAACAGTCCTTCTCAGCAGAGTACTCTATTCAAAGGCAGGCACCGAGTTTGCTAACTTCCTGGTGACAACAGCATGCACCCTTTGAGATATTACTTTCTCCTGCGTCATCACTCCAAAGCATCTCTGTGCTTCACCAAGAGGTTCTGACAGCCAGAGTTACAGCTCCTTCAAGCATCACTAACATTTGGCTCACGAAAGCAAACCCAAACCAAACCAGCAATCCCATGCCAATTATAGTTCACAAGGATTTATATCCTTTCATAGGAAGTCTGCAACGAAGAGAAAGAGTTCCACATGCTTCCGATTTAAATATTCACTAGTCTTCACTAAGATTTCAACCACGCTTCATCTCAATAAGCAACCAATTTACATGGGCCTTGAATTTTGTCAATTCCTCCCTTTATGAGGCATAGCAAAGCAGTCTTCCTTTTAAAGAAGGGGTTCAAAGTAAAGCCTGCACCTTTCCTGGGATCTCAATATTCAACCAAATGGGAGGATGATTTGTGTACATGATTGAACATACGTAGAAAATTTCCATGTAAATACGACACACTATACACAGGATCAGATTCATAATAGTATTTCTTCCTCACCTTCAACCAGAAAGAGAAACAAGCTCTTGGTATGACCAGAGAAACTTGTCATGATACGTGGAGTTTTCTTAGTCTGAAAGATCTGAGAAGTCAGGCATGGCCTATCCAAACCAGTCTGCCCAAAACTCCCTGTGACAAATGTCAATTACAAATTAACAAGCCGCTAGAACTCATCCTCTCTGGGGAAACCCTGGACTCGTGACACCAGGTTCCCAACCTTTGAGGACTGGCCCTCTGGTCTCATTCCTCCTCCTCTCTCTCCTGGTTCAGAGGCAGGCCACCCAAGGACTTCTTCATCCTCACCCTGGAAGGGGAGCTCAGCACGGCTGGATTGCCAAACACCAGGGGCTGGCTCAGAGGGTTCACCATTTCAGAGTCTGAATCGCTGGATTCACTCCCGCTGCTGGTGGAGCCCTCGGTCATTTGCAGAGGTGCCTTGCCAGCGGTACCCGCTGACCACGCCATCCTTGGGGCTGGGCCCATGAGAGGTGTACCATTAGCTAGCATTCTACCTCCTGAACCATCCAGGCCTCCCTTTCCAAGGCCATCAGGCATATCCACTGCCTCCAGGGTTGAGGTTACCTGGCTAAGAATGAGCGGATCTGTCTCTGACTTGTTGTACCTCAGATTCCTTAAGAATGGCCTTTGTGAGTCGGGGGAACCATTTTCATAACGGGGCTCCTGGCTTGGGAAACTCTCTCCGCCCACACCTCTCCCCCTGTGGTCATGTGTGTTCTCAGAAACATAACCTTGAGACCCAGTCCTGTCCCAGCTCAGACTTGGACTTGAACTCCTGCTGCTGGGAGACAAGGGAGTGGCCAGGGGACTGTGACCGCCTGAACCTCTGAACATCTCGTCTATCAGAGAGCTGTGTCGTGGGAGTTTGGGGGTACCACTCAGATCGAAGCTGAGGTCTGCTGAGTCATCGTCAAGGAATTCTCTGGAAGGGGGCCGGAAGGACTTGGCAGGGTGAGGGGCAGCCCGGGGCCTAGCCTCTATTCGCCTCTCATCATCCCTGGATGGCAGATAAACGCCACTGGTCACGTCACCCTCATAGTTGTCATTTGTTTGGGACCGGGACGCGTGTTCCCTGAGCAGGTCAGATTCACTGTCTACGTCACTGCAGTCAATGAAAGGAATGGACGCGCTGCTGCCTCGGGCAGCCTCGGATGCTGGACCTGTGCTTGGCTGCGGGGGCCGCGGCCTACTCTGCTGGGGCCTGTCCTTATCGAGCTCCTCGTCTTCCTCCGCCGCTGCCCCGCTGGCCCCGTCTCCCTTGGCGCTCCCGGCCGGGCTCCTGGACGGGCCGGGGCCGCGCTGCCGCTCAGGGTCCTCGGCCGAGGCCGTGGTCACGTCCCCGCCCTGCGGGCAGCTCTGGCCGCCCGGGGGTTCAGAGCCTTCTCCGAGGGTCAGGCTGACACTCTGCTGAGCCTGGGGGAAGAAGCGGGGGGTGGGGGTGGGGGGTAAGAGAAAAGGATGGGGGGATAGAAAAGGGAGCCGTTAGACCCCAGCGCAAAGAGAGAGCAAGACGCGGCGTCTAACTGAACAGCAGAGCCTTGCGCATCAAGCGGCCAAGAAGCGCTCGAGAGAGCCTGCCCTCCAGTCTTGGAGCAAAGCGCCCTGGCACTTAGCAGGCCCTCCCAGGGGTGTCTCGCCAGGTTCCAGAACATTCTTTCAGGGTCCCCGGCAGCCCAAGTGATGCAGGGCCTAGGCCATTCTAGGACCTGGGGTCTCCTCTTGGGTCTCCCGAGTTTTCTTTGGAACAAGAGCACCCTTCCCGCCCACAGGGGGCTTCCCGAGGTGGTGTAGGGGCAGGGGGCAGAGGAAAAGGCACCACCCCTGGGGGCCCCAGAAGGCGAGTTGACACGGATTTCAGACAAATGACAGAAACCGTCTTTGTTTCAATGCCCAGGGGTAGGAATGGGCTGGTCACGGCTCTCTTTGGAGTCACACAATAAAATCGCCTTCATGTTCCTCCCCAACAAAGCTCTTATTCTCCAGCGAAAATACCCTGGGAGCACAACCAGAGACCAGCTCTGGGGCAAAGGAGCGCTGGCCACCCTCAGAGCAAGAGTGAGAAGGGGTTCTGGTGCCAACTGCGGGTGCTGCTGTGTAACGTGAGCCCTGGGAACCGGCCGCCCGGTCCTCTGCCAGCGAGAGGTTCTGACCTTGGCACCGAAGGGGAGCTATGGCCATCCCTCGGGAACTAGGTCCCGACGCCCGGCAACAGCTGGAGGAGGAGGGTGGGCTTGGCTCTGGGGGGTGCCTCGCGCTGAGCTCAGGCCAACAGAGAAACATCCTTGGGGGCGAGGGCGTGGGAGGGAGAGGGGCAGGGATGCAGGCCAGGGTCTCCGAGCCCAGGGTGTGGAGATGAGGAGCTCAGAGCCTGAGTCTTGAGCACAGAGCTCGACTCTCCGGAAAATACCCCTGAAGGGTGAAGGACGAAGACCTCAAAAGCAGACTAGGACACCCGGTCCTCAGCAGAGGACTTCTGGTGGCAAACAGCTATGAGAGCGACTGACACCATTACTGACTTGTTTCAGCACTTCTGAATTTGGCTCTGACGGCTGTGTAGCAAGGCTTCTGATGGAATGGATCTTGCTGTGTTTCCTGGGAGAAATCACACAAGGCAGACCAAGTTAGATGACGTGTGTTTTTCTGTTGCTGTTGATTAAAAAATAAATAAAAATAAAAACAGCACTAGGTACTCACTCAATAGGGAAGACACCTAAAGTAGTCTGGATAATGATCCCTGGAAACAGACCCAGTCACCCCTTCTATAATAGTTATAGGATCCAGGGGTTGCTTCAACCTTGAGCTAGTTCTCAGCATCCCTAGCTTCTGCTGGATTGGTCCAGCTGGTTGGGAGCACCAGCCACTGAATGTTCACTCTCTGGTTACGGGAAATGTCGCCGGGAGGGAGAAGGTGGCTGGACTCACTTACGCTCTGAACTGTAAGCGATGGTGTGACAATACAAAATCAATTTGTGTGCTCTGGGTAATGATTTTCTAGATGGGTTCTGTAATAGAGGCCACTGGCACTAATTGGCTGACTCCTTCGAAGCCCTCGGTTCAGAGAAAAGGCCCTGCTCCAGGAATGAATTTATAGACTCCACAGTAGAAGCAGCTGGATTTCAGTGCCACCAACACCTCCCCTTTAATCTTTTCTTTCCCTTAAGCATCTCGGGCCCCACCTTCCCAGGGAGCAAGCATTAGAAACCTTTAAGGCATTCACACATATGTATGCTAAGTCCAGTCCGCCAGGCTCCTCTGTCCATGGGATTCTCCAGGCAAGAATACTGGAGTGGGTTGACATTTCCTTCTCCAGGGGATCTTCCCAACGCAGGGATTGAACCTAAGTCTTTTATGTCTCCTGCACTGGCAGGTGGGTTCTTTACCACTAGTGCCTCCTAGGAAGCCTGTTCACATACATGAAACTGTAGAGAGATTAAATTCCAATGTCTACCCAGCTTTTCTTTAAAATACTCCAAATTAACACACCAAAGCTCTGGAGCACCCACATTCTGAGTCTGAGAGAGCAGGGCCCCTTCTCATATGATCCCCAAAAGACTAATTTAAATCATCGGAAAAAATGCTGGGGTTTGTTACATCTAGATAAACAGGCAAATAACCTTCTGAACGTTACATCTCTGGATACAGGGAGGGAGAAACAAGCCCAGTTCTGGATCACGACAAATACGCAAGGATGGTCACGGCAGCGTGTTTGTTTCAGTAAAACAAAACACCCAACAACCTGAATGTTTGTCAACAGGGAATCAGATAAAAATAATACTTTCATGATACCATAACATGATGTACACAGATCTCAAACTCAGGGTAGGGTTTAAGAAGCAAGATGAACAATTATGTACAATGTAATACTGCTTATACAAATGAAAAAGGACCTCCCCAGGGCAATTCTGCCTATTCTCTTGGGTGCGTGAGTATTTCTATTAGAAGTAACATGAATCAAGTATTTTTGCCTCTGGGGAGGGGAGGAGGGACATAATGAAGGCTGTTGGTTAAAGGGGGTTTTTTCACTACATCCATAACCACAATAGCTACCAATAAGAGAAGAAGAAATAAAACCCCAGAAACAAAATATTAAAAATGTTACCAGCTAATTCTAAGTAGTAGGAACATGGGTATTTACTGTCTTCTCTGTGTTTTATTATACTTTCTAAATGTGTTCAAAGAAAAACATTAAAACAAACACTTGTAATTCTCCAGGTAGGAACACCGGAGTGGGTAGCCATTCCCTTTCTCCAGGAGATCTTTCAGATCCAGGGATTAAACCCAGGTCTCCTGCATTGCAGGCAGATTCTTTACCATCTGGGCCACCAGGGAAGCTCTGTTACTAACTAGTCCTTGGTGAACCAACATTTCACCCCTTAATCCTTTTCTTTTAGTCCCTGTAGGCAGAACAATGCTGAAGGGCAATGGGCTCTGGAGCTGGGTGACCAGGGCTCGCTCACCAGCTCTGAGACCTGGGCGAGTTACTCAGCATCTTTGAGCTAATGTGTCTCAGTCTTTAAAAAGGGAAGAAAACAGCACAGACCTCGAAGAGATGGTATAAAGACTCCGTGAGTTTATATGTCTAGGGGACTCGGGACAAGGCCTGGCGTATAACAAGAGCTACCAGCATTTGCTAACAACAACAATAACAATAAATTCTGTTTCTCTTCAATCAAACTTCATCGAGTTAAGAAGTTTATCAAACTCTAATCACTACCGTACTCTGCAATGACCTGCAATGTAGATTCTATGGGAGTAGGATACAGAGAGGGAGTATACGTATAACTGATTCCCTTTGCTATACATCAGAAACACGACACTGCAAACAACTATACTCTAATCAAAATGAATTAAATACATAAAGAAAACTAAAGAAAAGGAGTTTCAACTTTCCCGATTAAAAAAGATTTCATAGAAATACTGTCAGTTCAAATCCCGGAATATCTAAGGACTCAAGGGTGAGTAGGTGTTCACAGCACTGTATCCCCTCCGTAAGCTCCTGTTCCTCCTCCAGCCCTGGCTCCTGCCGCTTCCTCTCACTCCGGAGTGAGGGGCTGCAGCTGTGCTTAACACTGAGCAGGCAGGGCCCACCCGTGGCCCACAGAGAACAACTCCTCTCAAATCAGAAGCAGCACCCACATTTCTCTTACCTTTCAAACTGCACTTTCTTATGTCCGCCTTCCTTAACGTAGTCGAGAACCTGCTTCTGAGTCCGACCACTATAATGAAGACCGTGAGAGGGAAGGGAAAAGACAGCAAGGCGTTCTCAGGTCACACTCAGCCAGCCCTCCGCCACCTTTGCCTCCCCTCCTCCGGTAAGCAGTCAGGAGCACCTACGCTTTGGTGTCCCTTCTCCCTCTCGATACTTCCCTTATAAATGTATAGGGAAAAGGTCCAACCACCCAATAATTCTGTGTTTGGTTATGAAGCAACCATCCCAAGAGCCTTTTG
Organism: Antilocapra americana; assembly: GCA_007570785.1. NCBI lineage: Eukaryota > Metazoa > Chordata > Mammalia > Artiodactyla > Antilocapridae > Antilocapra > Antilocapra americana. Next base: position 1,633,909 of record ML660218.1, on the reverse strand, counting down.
TATACTTCACGAAAGCAGGATAGTTCTAGTCACTGTATACACCAGGGCGTAGGATGGAATTTGACATGCAGTAGACACTCAAAGATTTGTTGACAGAGAGAAACTGAACCAATGATGGGCAAGTCTACACAGCCTTTGGTGAAAATACAGCAAACTTTAAAAAAAATTTTTTTTCATGTGCAGCATCTTTAAAGTCTTTATTGAATTTGTTACAGCTCTGCTTGCGTTTTATGTTTTAGTATTTTGGCTGCGAGGCATGTGGGATCTTAGCCTCGGAATCAGGGATTAAATCCACACCCACTGCATTAGAAGGCGAAGTCTCAACCACTGCACCGCCAGGGAATTTCCTCTACAGCAGATGTTAACAAGCCATGTTCGCCTCTATCTACAAAGGGAATTCTTTGTCCACGGGAGAGTTCCACTGGCAGTTGACCACGGCTGGGTAGACAGCCTCGTGGCTATCTAAGATTCAAACAGAACACAACAAGGATCTACCAGGAGCCTTCTAGGATGACCAAGTAAACACCCTATCCGCCAAGTTGTCTTGGAAGATAATTTGAAAGTCTTGGGGAAATGAATCCATGATACAAGTGGAGATGGGAATCCTTACCTGAACCGAAATGATGACCCTCGGCTAAAGAGAACGGGCTTGGGCTTTGGCTTGGGCTCTTCGAAAAGTCTAAAAAAGGCATGGTGTTCAACACAGATTTTCCAGAAGGACTTGCAGAAGTCCCGACTGGCCATTAGGAATTCCAAGGTATCCTGGTATGAGCTCTAAAAAGAGAAGAGAGCATCGTGGGTTTTGCCATTCCCAAAGATGTTCAGTTGAAAAACAGGAAAGGGGGCAGAAAACAAATTTTTCCTATAAAGTTTCAGCTGTGTATTTCATTGTGGCATGACATAAATCCACATACTGAGTAAACTACAGGTGTTCCTTATGATGCAATATTATCAGCTTTCAACCATTTTCTTCCCCATTTAATTCCTTAGAGGAACAAACAGAAAATGGGACACTCTGGCAGAGATCATAACATTCCCTTTGACTGAATTCATAAACAAATTCTGTTCACGTGGCTTACATTTCCTTCTTTAAAAAAAACCCAAGTACTGAAATTCCTTTTATGCCTCCTTAAAAGAATCGAAACAGTTTTTCTTTCCATTCTCTCTCTCATGGTTCATGCCAACTTTGAATATTATGCTTAAGCCTTTCCTCCATTAAATAGCAAAGGATTCCAGCCTCCAGGTGGCCTCAGGGACCGTACAGGAAATGAGCATTTTTTTTCTGGAGCACAAAAGTATCAGTCAAGGCTGAAAAATTCATGTCCTTTGATTTGAGAAAGGGGATATGGTAATTTTCTGCTCCTAGAATGAATGCTCCCAACTTAAGTGGCCAGCTTATGTAAACAAAGGTTACCACAGTCCTTAGCATTCCCAGCAGTCCCAGCTATTTTGGGGGAATCTCACAGCTCTGTTTCAACTTACAGACAAGTCAGGCTGCAGTACACAGTCTTTTGGACTCAAAACCCATTTTCTCATACAAAACAGCTTCCCAGAGTGCCTGCTTCCCATGTCAGGTCATAAAATCCCATTTCATCCACATGTATCCAAACTACTATAAGCCTTGTTGTTGTTCACTCAGTCATGTCCAACTCTCTGCAACCCCCTTGGACTGCAGCATGCCAGGCTTCCCTGTCATTCACTTATCTCCTGGAATTTGCTCAAACTCATGTCCATTGAGTCAATGATGCCATCAAACCATCTCATCTTCTGTCATCCCCTTCTCCTCCTGCCTTCAATATTTCCCAGCATAAGCGTCTTTTCCAATGAGTCAGCTCTTCGCATCAGGTGGCCAAAGTATTGGAGCTTCAGCATCAGTCCTTCCAGTGAATATTCAGGGTTGATTTCTTTCAGGATTGACTGGTTTAATCTCCTCGCTGTCCAAGGGACTATAAACCTAGATTGCCACTTATAATCTCCCCCAACCCGCCACATGGGAATAAAGTACTCCAGTTCTGGTTGGGGATATCAGTGCTCTGTCATCATCTCCTCCATCCCTATTTATGGTGGAAGGAGAAGATGCTTTCTTCCTTCTTTGACCCAGTGCCATGAGAGGGACATCTTTAGAGGGTCTGCGGGGAGCCTGTGTGGGAGGGGCTGGGTCAGCTCCTGAGAATGCACTGTCAGGGGTGGGGGGCCCCTGGATGGGCAGGGACAGGCCTGGAACATGGCAGAATGCTGAATGGGATCTGGAAGTAGCCGAGGCTGGAGACACAGAGACTACAAAGCAGGGTTGGGGAGGGGGGTGTTGGATGTGCACAGGGAAGTAACCCCTCCCGGGTACACCTCTGTGCTCTCTGTCTGCTGATGGCAGCTGTGGAGTGGCTCAGCCTTCAGACACACCATACAGACTAGCAGACACCTGGAGGGCTGCGGGCCGAGGGTTCCACCTGTGCCCTAGTGAGACACACTCCACCCCGCGGTGGCTCAAGTTCATTTGAGGAATGTCAAGTCCTGTCCCCATGGAGGTTCTTGAGAGGCACTTACGTTCACATCCGGGCGGAGCTTGATGAGAAAGCGCTTCCTCTTGAAGCTCAGCTTCCGCACCTTTGCCCAGTTGAAGGCGTTGATCTTCGTAAAACCCTGAGAAGAGAGGCATCAGCTGGTGAGCCGGGAACTGCACGATAAGCAACCCAGGAGCTGGTCTGCTTTGCTCCCGGGGATCAGAAAGGAAGGCTGATGTGACTGTTCATAAGAAAGCCTCCTGCTGCAGAACTCCAGGGCTCTGTGGCTGAGGGTGATACCCGCCCCCTTCCTATATTCGTTGTTTCACACTAATTCTATGATCTGACTTTCACACTTCAGTCTGCCTCCAGGGAGAGAAGAGGCTGGCCAAGCGGCTGATAAAGAGAAACATAAATAAAAAGAATAACCATGACAACCACCATAATTATTAGCGACCATCACTGAGCAAGTGCCAGGCACGGTCCCAAGCCCTTTACAGGCCTTTTCTTGTGAAACCGTACATGAAAGCCCAGTGAGCTGGGTTTATCTTCATTCTACCCATGTGGAACCTGCAGCGTGGTGAGATTTTAATTTGTTCTAAATCACATGGTTCCTGCAGCAGAATGAGATTCCCAGGCGTGTGCCTAAACCAGGAGCCACAGAAGCAACAGAGCAGTTAGCAGTCATACTTGGTCCACACTGCTCTGGTCCCTGGACCCAGCAGGCTTCCGACAGCATGGGACAGAGGGAGACCCCCACCCTCGGGATGTCTGTGATAGCAGAGAACAGTCTCTGGGAGGGACGCATAGATCCTCATCTTTGATCACCAGGTGGGATGTGGGGACCCACGGAGGGGAGCCCCCATATTCCAGCTTCCATCTGTCCCATCCCCTCAGCTGAAATGAGAATTCCTCCAGCCCACTGCAACACCAGGACCATTTGTTTAAATTGGCTGGAATGAAGTAATTAAGCACCAGCAGGAAGATTAATTCCAAGATACAGTCCTTATACCTGATTGCATTACTGAGCAGTTCTCCACATTTCAAGCGTCTCAAACACAATCAAAGCAAATGAATTCAATTGTGAGGCATGTCTTCCCCTGCCGCCCCCCCCCATCTTTAGAAATGCTGAAGGGTTTTAATTTTGAAATGGGACGCTAAGACTGACAACTACATTGTTTTATTATCATTTTTTTTCTCATCGGGGACTCCTAGACTATGTCTGTGGGTCAAGAACTGTTAGGGATAGTCACCTCCTCAAACGCCACACTGCTCTTAAAATATTGCTTCCTAGTGTCTCAGAGAAAACTGACGTCAACTTCTCTTGGGACATGAATCTGTGGTGATTAGTGTCCACTGTAAGCGTCTGAGGGCATCCCTGGTAGCTCAGTGGTAAAGAACCCACCTGCAATGTGGGAGACCCAGGCTTGATCCCTGGGGTCAGAAAGATCCCCTGGAAAAGAGAATGGCTACCCACTCTAGTATCCTTGCCTGGAGAAGCTCACAGACAGAGGAGCCTGGCAGGCTACAGTCCATGGAGTTGCAAAGAGTCGAACACAACTGAGCAACTAACACACAGATGCAGATAAACATCTTACACAGGAAAGACAGAATCCCTGGTCATTTTGGCAAAATACAAAGGGGGAGATGGAACACAATCCAGCAGAGCTCAAAAAAGTTTTAGGTCATGCCTGAGTTTACACATTCAAAACAGGGTGAAACCTGACCCTACTTCATGAGACAAGACAGATGCTTTCTTCATATCCCTTTGAAACTGAAGCACGGATTATCCACTCTTGTTTAAAAGAGAAGCCTTGAGGGATGCATTGTTCAGCACAGGGAATCTAGCCAATATTTTCTAACAATTTTAAATGGAGTAAAATTTATAAAATATTCAATCACTGTGTTGTGCACCTGAAAGCAACATAATACTGCAGATTGATCATAAAAAAAGAAAATTAAATTAAAAGTTATTCAATTAAAAAAAATCTTGGGGAAAAGCTTTGAGGTGGTGCATATGTTCCCTGTCTTGATTTCACAGGACATATAAGGTTAAGAACTTACCCATACTGAAGAATGGCACATTTGTTTGCACTTAATTGCATGTCAATAATACTTCAATGACATTATTGAGAAAAAGAGATGCACTCATGAATACAATACAGCAGCACTGTGACCTAGGGTGCACACATTTCAGAATGTAGAGTATTATGTCCTTTCATAAAACACAGGTAAGGGGCCAAGAGCATTATGCGTTTTGTTGCAAAATTAAAGCAGGACATGGACACAACTTCTAGGAATTCATAAAACTGCTGGATCTTCTAAATTAGGGAAATGTGAAACCACAAACAAGCTGACTTGGGTAAAATCCAAATCAATTAAAACAAACAAACAAACCCAAATTAGATTTAAAAAATCAGATGAATAACATGGGCAAGTGTGAAAAAGGTGCTTATTTTGTGGATCTGAAATCTCGATTCTATTCAACTATGTTCCAAGTTAGGTCCACAGAGAGATACAGATAATCTGTGATCCTACAAAGTAAATGTGCTAAGTTATTTTGGTTAACTCTATGCACCGTAGCCTGTCAGGCTCCTCTTTTCATGAGATTCTCCAGGAAAGAATACTGATTGGGTTGCCATGTCCTCTTCCAGGGGATCTTCCCAACCCAGGAATCAAACCTGCGTCTCTTACATCTCTTGCACTGGCAAGTAGGTTCTTTACCACTTGGGAAGCCTGCAAAGTCACTAAACAGAAACAAATCACGCATGGATTCCCCAAGCCGAGCAAGGGCAATGGAAATCCAATCTGCAAGTCTGAGGGTACAGAAAGAAACAGGAAACCTTGGAGCGAGGTTTGCCTTTTCCCTTTGTCACCTACAAATAACTATCAGAGATCTTAGCCTGGACCACCCAACATGGAATCAGAGTTGAAAGGTCAACTCTTATCTCTCCATCACCAAGGGGACCGAGCTGGTTCTAAGCGCTCTTACCTGAAACACTAGAATCCCTGTGTTGGCCACGGCCAGGTTGATCTTCGTGCCTTCCCGGTCCTTGGCCGGGTGCAATCGGATGCCGTACATCTCCAGTCTGCGGGCAATCTCTAAGAGCTGGAAATCTGATTCTGCTGGTGTTTGTCCACTGACAATACAAAAAAATCAAGAGAAAGGCCAGGAGGTTTGAACTCCCTGTGTCTATGAACTCGAGATTAAGCACCTTCTTCTCCTGGCAAATAAAAAGGCGTTTCATCACTAACAATGGGGCTACCTGATCAGACAACACCCAGCCTCCAGCTCATTAAAACTCAAAGTCGAGCCAGTGGAACAAAAGCTGTATTGCTTGTGTAACATAAAACCCTCAAAGTCTATCTCATACTCGGCCAGTTTTTTTTGAATCTCAAAGCGTTTCCTTTAAGGTCATATGAAAGCACCATCATGCTGAAACAAGTTTCTAGTCACTTAACAATAGCCCTAAATTTGCAAAGTTCAAGGCTACACTCTATCAAAGGCAACTATCAACCAGGACTCCAGTGCTTTCCTTGAAACGCAATAACAAAAACAGAAGGCACAGAGAACAGTCGAAGATCTTTTATTGATCAAAGGCAAGAAACCAAAATGGAGGTGGAACAAAGGTTCCCCATTTCCCTAGTTCCCTAGTTCAAGATGTCCCCTTCCTGATTTCCTGGTACTTGATCGTATACTCTTTCTCTTACTGGAAAGCGCAGGGTCCTAGAATTTCAGTGTTACTCTCGTCTCACAAAAAAGCAAGGAAGGAGTCCAGGGGTTTGGTCTTGAGTGGATAACCTGCGTCTCTGAGAGTCCAGGATAAGTAACAACGCTGACTAAACCTCTGGGCCCTCCTCCCTCACTTTTTGTGTATTTCTTCCCAATACTTACTCTGTGCGTGAGTACAGGTACTTAATGAATGTCAGAAGACAGAGAGAAACAGCTGAAAGGAAGCAACAAAGGAGACTTACATGTGGTTATGGTGAAATTCCACGATTTTGTCTTCTAGCGCATCTTGCTGAGGTATGTACTTATTTTTTGCTAAATGCTCTCTGTCCGACGCCTCATCAAAATCCCCAATCTCAGCTACAAAGAAAGAGAGAAAGAAAAACCAGCCACATATGATTAATACTTCACAGTTTGTTACATTCCCAGTGGACTGTTCCCCAACTAGTAAACGGGAAAAACTAGCCGAGAACATAAGGCGATCCCAGCTGGTGGGTATCACAAGGGTGAGATGTGAGAAGCTGTGGACGGGAGGACAGATTTAACAGCTCTGCCAATGCAAGATGACAGTTTCCACTTTTTCTCATCTCTACCCATTGGAAAGAAAACTTCAGAATCATTCATCTTTGGCCGTCCATGTTCCTGGTTTTCTTTCCTCCCCACCCAACTAGAGGTTGCTTCTACTTTAGGCAGTAAATTCTAAACAAGTGGATTAAAACATTCTGACTTCTAAATAAGCCCCAGAATTTCAGGACTTGACAAAATCGACTTTGGAAATGCACATATAACAATTAGTGCAAACCCTACATGCTTAGAAAACACGATTACAAAAAGGGGTAAAAGTACACAGTGGGCTTCCCAGGTGGTTCAGTGGTAAAGAATCCATCTGCCAATGTAGGAGACCCGGGTTCAATCCCCGGGTTGGGAAGATCCTCTGGAGAAGAAAATGGCAACCCACTCCAGTACTCTTGCCTGGGAAACCCCACGGACAGAGTAGCCTGGCAGGCTACAGTCCATGGGGTTGCAAGAGTAGGATCCAACTAAATAACAACAACAAAAGGTACCTAATCTGATCTGGTAAAAACATATGGCTCTTAAATTTTGTGTAGTCTTATTATCAGAAATGACCCAACAGACTGCAAATCCTTACAGAATTTCATCAACAAGAAAGAGGGTGGGTATTTTTTCTCACATAACCTCAACACAGTCCCCTAATTGCTCTAACCTGGAAAATTAAAGCACAGAGCTTTAAAGTAATCACCGTACCTTTAACAACACTAACTCCAGCTCCGTTTATAGCAATTCAGTACAGATGGGACAGTGTGCCTTATCATATAGTCTGTGTAACAAGCTTAATAAAATGAGCGGAGCCCAGCTGTTTAGAGGAAAAGCAAGTAAACCGTTGCTATGAAACCCACCTTTCACTTTGTCTTGTGAAGCAGCTTGTCACACTTTGGGCAAGGAACTCCAGTAATCACGCAGGATATGCACTGTATGCTGCTATAATTCACAGCCCCTGAGAATATTTGCTTTGCACCCAACACTGCCAACTCGCCTGGCACCAGCTGCGCCACTGAAACAATCAATCAGTCACTCCCTAGCTTCGGCTACTATGGCAAAAATCAATATTATTTCCTAACTGCCCTTTCTTAACAAATTTCCTCCTCCCTAAGTTGCCACTTTCTATCACAAAGGACAGCATGGAAGTGGGGGCACTTCCCCACCACACTGCCACCACTCACTGGTGGGCTTGAGGATGATGGCACTGTCTTTTCTGAAATCCCTTCTATCTTGGCTCAAAAAAGCCAAGTTTATCTCATCATTCATGGTAATGGTGCGCTATCAAGTCCCTATGAAATATCAAATCAATGAATACTAAACCATCATTCCCAGGTGGCTCAGCTGGTAAAGAATCCACCTGCAATGCGAGAGACCTGGGTTGGGAAGATCCCCTGGAGAAGGGAAAGGCTACCCACACCAGAATTCTGGCCTGGAGAGTTCCATGGACTGTATAATCCATGGGGTCGCAAAGAGTCGGACATGACTGAGTGACTTTCACACCATCATTCCCAGGGGAAATAAGAGCTTAGGTTCTTCCAAGAATCTTGAAACACTTCCATCAACTAGCGGAGTTTTCTGTATGCTTCTGTAGAGATACAGCCTCTTTTATGCGCTGTGTTGATTCATTAGCATTGAACCCACAGCCAACAGCGCTATAACTCATACCGGGATGTAGCATATCCGCACCCATGTTTGTTTCTCCACATGTGTGTGTGTGTGTGCTCAGCTACTGTCATGTCTGACTCTTTATGGTCTCATGGACTGTGGCTTGCCAGGCTCCACTGTCCAACAGGCAAGAATACTGGAATGAGATGCCATTTCCTCCTCCAGGGGATCTTCCCAAACCAGGGATCGAACCTGTATCTCCTGCAATGGCAGGCAGATTCTTTACCAACGAGCCACCTGGGAAGCCCTTCTTTCTCCATAAGGCACATCAGAACCTTCCTGCACTTAGGAAGACTACACAGCGGTTCAGCAATGATACTTGGGGGCCATTTAAACAGGAAGTCACCAACAAAGCACAGAAATGCAATAAGTGTGTGGAACTGAACAAATCACAAAAAGGATACTTGTTTCCAGTATGAGAGCTGAAACCAGAAAGCAGAGCATCACCTTCTCCGGCCCCAGCTGGGGAGGTGTGGGTGGGAGGTGACTCAGATGTTTCTACTACTTTATGCATGTCTGCACGTGATCATGGAAGCACCAAAAATGCTAATTCTGGGGCTACAAAGCAATGTTAGGGAGCATGTGCGTTTGCAAACATGAAATCTACAGATACTGAAGACTGACTGCATGCGGTGAGGGTGAGTGGGGACTCACCTAAACCCTGAGTTTTTTTTTTTTTTTACAAGTTTTGAGTTTAGGTTTCTTAACATTCATGGATTTTAAAACACAGTTTCTTCCATAATTCAATATAAGAGTTAAGACGTCCAGTTTGTCCTCTGGCATCAGGGTCAGTACACCTAAACTGTTTTTTCCTTGGCCTCACTTGCCTTTCAACTCCTAAAATGTAAGGGCAACATGACTATGATATTCACTTTCTCCCACATCTTCTTGGAACTATAAAGTGGTGCCTCCTCATGTCTGGAGAGTTTGAGTAGTGGTAAGTGATCAAGATACGACTACTATTTTTTAATCAGAGGTGTCAGAATAGCTGATGCATGCAAGCTAAATTGCCTCAGTCATGTTTGACTCTTTACCATCCTGTGGAAAATAGCCCACCAGGCTCCTCTGTCCATGGGGTTCTCCAGCCAAGGATACTAGAGTGGGTTGCTATGTGCTCCTCCAGGGGAGCTTCCTGACCCAGGGATCAAACCCATATCTCTTATGTCTCCTGTCTTGGCAGGTGGATTATTTACCACTAGCGTCACCTGGGAAGCCCCCATATCAGCTGATGTATATACTGAATTCCTTATACGTATATACTGAATTCCTTATCAGTCTACTCTCAGCAAAAAATAAAAATAACTCCAGATCTTGTGATTTTCCTGAACGAACTTTCATGAGGATGTGCTTGGGCAAGCTTGTGCTTGTAGATGCACATACAGCCTGCTGAAATGTACCCCAGCCGGCAATCCACGCTACATGAGAGGTCCTCTTATAAACAGGCCCACCCAGTCTTTGAATCTTCTCTTCATCAGCTTGTCCTACTGGTCTTCTCAGAGTCGATTAGGGAAAATGAAAAGTCCGAAGTTTATATGGGGGGTATCTAAGACCAGTAACAAAGGAACCAATGAAAAATATGTCTGAAAGATGACAATGAATTCAAATGAAAAGAGGAAAATTTTTAAAAATCGGATTGTGTATATAGGAAAAGATGAGATGAAAATATAGCTCAGTAGAGATAAGTTTTCCATCAGCATTAATATCACTTTCTGCAGAAGGGAGATGAACTGACCCCTTCTACCATACTGATCATGTAAATAATTGTCAATCATTTAAATGAACACACTATTCACAGAAGATTCTCCTTCTATGATATGATGTACGGTTTAGTTGCTAAGTTGTGTCAGACTTTTGCAATGTCCTGGACTATAGCCCGCCAGCTCCTCTGTCCATGAGATTACCCAGGCAAGAATACTGGAGTGGGTTGCCCTTTCCCTCTCCAGGGGATCTTCCCAACCCAGGGATCTAACATGGGTCTCCAGCATTGCAGAGACCAATGATTTTTCACCAACTGAATCACCAGGGAAGCCCAATACAATGTATGGGATGCTCAAAACTACAGAAATACGGCTTTGTATGTATAAGAATCTTGAATGTGTGTCACAAAACTGTGTATCAGAGAAAATGGAAGTAGCAGGAGTACTTCTGAACCCACCTATTTCATCTCCTGTGGAGAATTCAAGATTCTCAGGGGATGTTTGAGCCCTTGTTGAAGTCTGGGGGTGAAGGGCCCACTGGAGCGAGCACATGGCGTTCTGGGCTTCGGTGACCCTCCAGCTCCCATGTGCGTGGTTTAGAGTGACAACAGACTTTAAAAAGGGGAAAGCGGGTGCAAGACTACATGGCATCAGAAACGGCTGAGTCACTTTCTCTTCTCTCACCAAGAGCCCAGAGTCGGAGACATTTCCTGAAGTGGCTGTTCCAATAAGGAAGTTTTATTTCAAAATTTCCCATTGTTTGGAAAGGGAGGGCTGCAGGTGAGTGAGAACAAAGACAGAGGGTGCATTTATTGAACACCGAGCAAATTCTGAATATCTATGCTATTGTTTCATTTTCACAGCTGTAGGAAACACATTCTATTAGCCCCTTGTTCCAAAGGAAAGAGAAGTGAGGGACTCTGTAACTTGCAGGCTGATCGATCAATTAAAAGAAACGAGGACTGCCTGAATCAAAACATTGCTCGCTCCACTGTTACTGTAAGAGGGAAGACCAAAGACATGCAAGGGAAAGGTTGGGTAACTGTCTGCACCGAAGTGTCCTCAGTTTAAAACAGGGAAAGAGAGGGGAACTAAGATGGCGGAGGAACAGGACGGGGAGAACACTCTCTCCCCAATAAATATACCAAAAGAACTTTTAAAGGCCGAGCAAACTCCAAAAAACAGGAACTGAATGCTGGCAGAGGACATCGGGCATCTGGAGGGGCGACCCATTGCCGATGTGAGGAGTAACAGTGAGGAAACCCAGACTCACCCACCAGAAAACCACACAAGCCTTCCCATCCAGGAAACTTCGACAAACCACACATCCAACCCCTCCCATAGAGAGGAATCCCCACAATAAAGGGACAACACAGCAAGATAAACAAGATGAAAAGGCAGAGAAATACCCAGCAAGTAAAGGAACAGGATAAATACCCCCTAGACCAAACAAAAGACGAAGAGATAGGAAGTCTACCTGACAAAGAATTCCGAATAATGATAGTGAAAATGATCCAAAACCTGGAAAATAAGTTGGAGTTGCAGCTCAATAACCTGCAGGCAAGGATTGAGAAGATGCAGGTAAGCTTTAACAAGGACTTAGAAGAAATGAAAAAGAGACAAAATACAATGAATAATGCAATAAATGAGATCAAAAATACCCTGGAGGGAACCAACAGTAGAATAACAGAGACAGAAGACAGAATAAGCGAGGTAGAAGACAGAATGGCAGAAATAAATGAAACAGAAAGGAAAAATGAAAAAAGAATTAAAAGAAATGAAGACAATCTTAGAGACCTCTGGGACAATATTAAACGCACCAATATTCGAATCATAGGCCAGAAGAAGAAGACAAAAAGAAAGACCATCAGAAAATTCTTGAAGAGATAATTGTAGAAAACTTCCCTAAATTGGGGAAGCAAATAGCCACTTAGGTCCAAGAAACACAGAGAGTCCCAAATAGAATGAACCCCAAGCGGGACATCCCAAGACACATATTAATCAAATTAGCAAATATCAAATACAAAGACCAAATATTAAAAGCAGCAAGGGAGAAGCAAAAAATAACTCACAAGGGGAATCCCATAAGGATAACAGCTGATCTCTCAACAGAAACACTTCAGGCCAGAAGGGAATGGCAAAACATACTTAAAGTCATGGAAGAAAACAATCTACAACCCCGACTACTCTACCCAGCAAGGATCTCATTCAAATTTGAAGGAGAATTCAAAATTTTCTCAGACAAGCAGAAACTGAGAGAATTCAGCAACACCAAACCAGCCCTCCAACGAATGCTAAAGGAACTTGCCTAGATAGGAAACACGGATGGGATAGATAATCTGGAACCCAAAACAATAAAATAAATGGCAGCGGGATCATACTTATCAATAATTACCTTAAATGTAAACGGGTTGAATGCCCCAACCAAAAGACAAAGATTGGCCGATTGGATACAGAAACAAGACCCCTATATATGTTGTCTACAAGAGACCCACCTCAAACCTAGGGACACATATAGACTGAAAGTTAAAGGCTGGAAAAAGATATTCCGTGCAAATAAAGACCAAAAGAAAGCAGGAGTGGCAATACTCATATCAGATAAAGTAGACTTTAAAATAAAGGCAGTGAAAAGAGATAAAGATGGACATTACATAATGATCAAAGGATCAATCCAAGAAGAAGAAATAACAATTATAAATATTTATGCACCCAACATAGGAGCACCACAATATGTAAGGCAAATGCTAACAAGTATGAAAGGGGAAATCAACAACAACACAATAATAGTGGGAGACTTTAATACACCACTCACACCAATGGACAGATCAACTAGACAGAAAAGTTAACAAGGAAATTCAAACTTTAAATGATACAATAGACCAACTAGACCTAATTGATATCTATAGGTCATTCCACCCCAAAACAAGGAATTTCACCTTTTTCTCAAGTGCACACGGGACCTTCTCCAGGATAGATCAAATCCTGGGCCATAAATCTAACCTTGATAAATTCAAAAATATTGAAATCATCCCAAGCATCTTTTCTGACCACAATGCAGTGAGATTAGATATCAATTACAGGAGAAAACCTTTCAAAACTTCCAACATATGGAGGCTCAACAACACACTGCTGAATAACCAACAAATCACAGAAGAAATTAAAAATGAAATTCAGTTATGCATGGAAACGAATGAAAATGAAAACACAACAGCCCAAAACCTATGGGACACTGTGAAAGCAATGCTAAGGGGAAAGTTCATAGCAATACAAGCTCACCTCAGGAAACAAGAAAAAAATCAAATAAATGACCTTACTTTACACCTAAAGCAACTAGAAAGGGAAGAGATGCAGAAGCCCAGGTCTAGTAGAAGGAAAGAAATCTTAAAGATCAGGGCAGAAATAAATGCAAAGGAAACAAAAGTGACCATAGCAAAAATCAACCAAGCCAAAAGCTGGTTCTTTGAGAAGATAAATAAAATTGACAAACCATTAGCCAGACTCATCAAGAAACAAAGGGAGAAGAACCAAATCAACAGAATTAGAAATGAAAACGGAGAGATCACAACAGAAAACACAGAAATACATAGGATCATAAGAGACTATTATCAGCAACTATATGCAAATAAACTGGACAACCTGGATGAAATGGACAGATTCCTAGAAAAGTACAACTTTCCAAGACTAAACCAGGAAGAGATAGATAATATCAATAGACCCATCACAAGCACGGAAATTGAAACCGTAATCAGAAATCTTCCAAAAAACAAAAGCCCAGGACCAGATGGCTTCACAGCTGAATTCTACCAAAAATTTAGAGAAGAGCTAACACCTATTCTACTCAAACTCTTCCAGAAAATTGCAGACGAAGGTAAACTTCCAAACTCATTCTATGAGGCCACCATCACCCTAATTCCAAAACCCGGCAAAGATGCCACAAAAAAAGAAAACTACAGGCCAATATCACTGATGAACTTAGATGCAAAAATCCTCAACAAAATTCTAGCAAATAGAATCCAACAACACATCAAAAAGATCATACATCATGATCAAGTAGGCTTTATCCCAGGGATGTAAGGATTCTTCAATATTCGTAAATCGATCAATGTAATACACCACAAATAAAAATCACATGATTATCTCAATAGATGCAGAGAAAGCCTTTGACAAAATTCAACATCCATTTATGATAAAAACCCTCCAAAAAGTAGGAATAGAAGGAACATACCTCAACATAATAAAAGCTATATATGACAAACCCACAGCAAACATTATCCTCGATGGTGAAAAGCTGGAAGCATTCCCCCTGAAATCAGGGACAAGACAAGGGTGCCCACTCTCACCACTACTATTCAACATAGTTTTGGAAGTCTTGGCCACAGCAATCAGAGCAGATAAAGAAATCAAAGGAATCCAGATTGGAAAAGAAGAAGTAAAACTCTCTCTGTTTGCAGATGACATGATCCTCTATATTGAAAACCCTAAAGACTCTACTAGAAAATTACTAGAGCTAATCAGTGAATATAGCAAAGTTTCAGGATATAAAATCAACACACAGAAATCCCTGGCATTCCTATACACTAACAGTGAGAAATCAGAAAGAGAAATTAAGGAAACAATTCCATTCACCATCGAAACAAAAAGAATAAAATACTTAGGAGTATTTCTACCTAAAGAATCAAAAGACTTGTATATAGAAAACTATAGAACACTGATGAAAGAAATCAAGGAGGACACAAACAGATGGAGAAATGTGCCGTGTTCGTGGATTGGAAGAATCAATATAGTGAAAATGAGTATACTACCTAAAGCAATCTATAGACTCAATGCAATTCCTATCAAGCTACCAGAGGTCTTCTTCAAAGAATTAGAACAAATAATTTCTCAATTTGTATGGAAATACAAAAAACCTCGTATAGCCAAAGCAATCTTGAGAAAGAAGAATGGAACTGGCGGAATCAACCTACCTGACTTTAGGCTATACTACAAATCCACAGTCATTAAGACAGTATGGTACTGGCACAAAGACAGAAATATAGATCAGTGGAACAGAATAGAAAGCCCAGAGATAAATCCACGCGTCTATGGACACCTTATCTTTGACAAAGGAGGCAAGAATATACAATGGAGAAAAGACAACCTCTTTAACAAGTGGTGCTGGGAAAACTGGACAGCCACTTGTAAAAGAATGAAACTAGATCACTTTCTAACACCATACACAAAGATAAACTCAAAATGGATCAAAGATCTAAGCATAAGACCAGAAACTATAAAACTCCTAGAGGATAACATAGGCAAAACACTCTCTGCCATAACCCAAAGCGGGATACTCCATGACCCACCTCCCAGAATATTGGAAATAAAAACACGAATAAACAAATGGGACCTAATTAAAATTAAAAGCTTTTGCACAACAAAGGAAACTGTAAGCAAGGTGAAAAGACAGCCTTCAGAATGGGAGAAAATAATAGCCAATGAAGCAACAGACAAACAATTAATCTCAAAAATATACAAACAACTCCTGAAGCTACATTCTAGAAAAATAAACAACCCAATTAAAAAGTGGGCCAAAGAACTTAACAGACATTTCTCCAAAGAAGATATAAAAATGGCTAACAAACACATGAAAAGATGCTCAACATCACTCATTATCAGAGAAATGCAAATCAAAACCACAATGAGGTACCACTTTACACCAGTCAGAATAGCTGCCATCCAAGAGTCTACAAGCAATAAATGCTGGAGAGGATGTGGAGAAAAGGGAACCCTCTTACACTGTTGGTGGGAATGCAAACTAGTACAGCCACTATGGAAAACAGTGTGGAGGTTCCTTAAAAAGCTGCAAATAGACCTGCCATATGACTCAGCAATCCCACTGCTGGGCATATACACCGAGGAAACCAGAATTGAAAGAGCCACGTGTACCCCAATGTTCATCGCTGCATTGTTTACAATAGCCAAGACATGGAAGCAACCTAGATGCCCATCAACTGACGAATGGATAAGAAAGCTGTGGTACATATACACAATGGAATATTACTCAGCATTAAAAAAAAATTCATTTGAAGCAATTCTACTCAGATGGACGAAACTGGAGCCCATTATCCAGAGTGAAGTAAGCCAGAAGCAAAAACAACAATACAGTATATTAACGCATATATATGGAATTTAGAAAGACGGTAACGAGAACCCAACATGCGAGACAGCAAAAGGAACGCAGATGGTATAGAATAGACTCGTGGACTTTGTGGATGAGGGTAAGGGTGGGATGATATGGGAGAAGGGCATTGAAGCATGTTAATTGTCATGTGTCTAATCAATCGCCAGCCCAGGATTGATGCTCGGGACTGGTGCAGCGAGATTTCCCGGCGGGGGGAGGGAGGAGGGAGGGAGGTTCCGGAGGGGAAGCATATGTAAACCCATGGTGATATCATGACAATGTATGGCAAAAACAATTAAAAAGAAAAAAAACACATTTCTAAATAATCAACAGGTTACTGAAGAAATAAAAAGGGAAATCAAAAAATTTCTAGAAACAAATGACAATGAAAACACAATAACTCAAAACCTACGAGATGTAGCAAAAAAAAAATAATAATAAAAAAATAAATAAATAAAACAGGGAAAGAGCACCAAGCTCATGGGGGTTGTTACGAAAATTAAGTAATACACAGATCTGAGATAATACACAAACTGGAAGATGGTAAAGTCTAATAAAGATTACTTTTTTTGGGGGGGGCCTGTCTTTTCTTTCTCACATCATTTTTTTCCCCCAAATTAATAAGAAAACACCCATCTATTAAGTCTGGTAGATATTCAACAATGCCCATGCACAAAAAGGGCTTCCCTGATAGCTCAGGTGGTAAAGGATCCGTCTGCAATGCAGGAAACCCCAGTTCGATTCCTGGGTTGGGAAGATCTGCTGGAGAAGGGATAGGCTACCCACTCCAGTATTCTTCGGCTTCCCTGGTGGCTCAGCTGGGAAAATCTGCTTGCAATGCGGGAGACCTGGGTTCAATCCCTGGGTTGGGAAGATCCTCTGGAGAAGGAAAAGGCTACCCACTCCAGTATTCTGGCCTGGAGAATTCCATAGACTGTATAGTCCATGGGGTCGCAAAGGGTCGGACACGACTGAGCAACTTTCACTTTCAAGCACACACAGAAAAGATAAGCATGGTTTCTACAAACACCTCATCATTTTGGACTAAAGTAGTTTGTTGACTATTAGAAGTGACTCTTCCTACAAACCTGTGGAATCTTGTTAACTGGGCACCTATGTGCACAGGCTGGGCCTGATTACATGGGATTGCAATAGAAATTTTAAAATGGTATGATAGCATTTTTTATACTAGTGATTATATATGTTGACCCTGGTCTATGTACATATTATCCTTCCTGAAACATAATGTGTATATTTCATTTTAAGTAACTTCTGCCTTACCAAAAGAAAAAAAATGCCCAGGTGAGTAGTCAGTAAGCCTTAGAATGAGCATAATCTAATTATCCTTTATTTAGTGTAAGAAAGTTAAAATCTCTACTTCAAGCATCACTTGGATTCTATCCAGGGTCATGAGTCTTGGTTTACTGAACTCTTGAGCAGAGTACAGGAAGGGAAAGCTTTGACAGTTTTATGTCTTATGTCTGTAGGCTAAAGTGTCATATTCAATGATGAATATTAAATCCAAGAACAGGACAGAACTAGTTTCGTCTACTTGGCCACCGTCCATTCAACTGAATTCGAGTCAGCTGAGTTTTCAACAACTGCATCTTCAATCTTGAAAAACGCAGGCAACCACCAGGACACAGAATTCCTGGGTCAACGTTTGGGGGCGGGGAGTGAAAACATTAGTTGCTCAATCAATTCTGACTCTTGGCGATCCCGTGGACTGTGGCCCACCAGACTCCATGGAATTCTCCCGGCAAGAATACTGGAGTGGATTGCCATTCCCTTCTCCAGGGGATCTTCCTGATCCTGGGATAGAACTCAGGCTTCCTGCATTGCAGGCAGATTCTTTACTGTGAGGGAAGCCCATGGCAGGCCAGAATTATTAAATGATGTTAAGAGTGCTGTCTGCTATCCTCTGGCTTTTGTGCTAATGCAACATAAGACGAAAGCACGGTTTTTAGCAGATGTCGTTTTTTTCCCCTACCAAGCAGATTGCTGTGTATTTCCCACACGCTTTCTGAACTTGTCTGAGATCAACAGAACTTACACTGTACAATGTGTGAGATCAGGAGGGCAGCGCTGGTGTCACTACATGTCAGCCTGCCTTGAGCCAGGTCCTGCTTCACCTGCAGAGCAAACAGGTACCTGCAAACACAGAGAGAGACAGGCGTCATATACAGAGCGGGGCGTCAAGCAACAAAGTCAGGCTCCACCGTGGCAACTTGCCTTTACAGTGAGGACCTGGTGAAAGGTATATAAACCAAGGAACAGAAAGTCTGCACAGATGGGATGGATTCCTGGTGCTACTGCCTGCAATGTAAATATCCACACCTCCCTAAAAACACGGGGAGACATATGCCGCAATCTTCACACAATGAGTAATACACTTCATTTTATAAGGAGAGATACAACCAAAAATATTAAGACTATAACTTACCACCCTATATATTTTTGTGCAGTATAAGCACACATTTAAACTTTTCTCACAGATCAGTCAAATATACTAAAAAATGGCTCTATGGCCCGGACAGTAACAGTAAGCTACTGTGGTTAGGAAAAGCCTTGTCGATGGAACTGGAAACACACAAGTGTCTTTTCTGTGGTGGAACAGTCACTCAGCTTCTCCCATAAGGTGCCAGATGTGTAAAAATCCATTTATTTAAAAATTCTTTTCTTTACATGGTATAATAAAGCTAGTAAACATTCTTAGTGGAAGAGAAAACTGGATTTATAAATCAAAGAAATTAAGTAAAACCAGGGTGATGTTAAAATTGATTTGAGAATATCAATATGAACTCACAGATGTGTAGGAAGATATTTACTAGTTTGGGGCTTCTCTGATGGCTCAGACAGTAAAGAATTCACCTGCAATGCTGGAGACCTGGGTTTCATCCCTGAGTTGGGAAGATTCCCTGGAGGAGGCAACCCACTCCAGTCTTCTGGCCTGGAGAACCCCACGGAGAGAGGAGCCTGGTGGGCTACAGCCCATGGGGTCGCAAAGAGCTGGACACGGCTGAGCACAGTCCCTTCCTTCCTCGCTAGTTCTGCCCACTGTCAGGAGGTGTCACCTTGACGGCAAGCGACCCTCAGCAGCTAGATTCTGCCTCTCACACAATTACCATTTGAAGGATATAAAGGCAGGTCCTTGGAGAAACAGTAGGTTCCAGGCATGGGGTAGAGAAAGGTACAGAGTGAACCTGGAATATCTAGTTATGCCAGAGGGCAAACGGCTTGTCAATATAAATGGGCTGTATTAAAAGGGGGGAAAAATCTGGAAGGGGTGTCCACTAGCCAACATTGTGACAACTTGAACAGCAACATGAAGGAGTAAAGTGAATCAAAACACATTGAACTAATGAAATTTCATGAGTACATTATAATACTCAGGAAAAAAAAAAGAGCAGGAAAAATGAACTGTATTACCATTTGAGGAGCCTATTAAAGCATTCTGTGTTAAAGATTGGTGATAGTGAAAATCGCTCAGTCGTGTCTGACTCTTTGCAACCCCATGGACTACACAGTCCATGGACGTCTCCAGGCCAGAATACTGGAGTGGGCAGCCTTTCCCTTCTCCAGGGGATTTTTCCCAACCCAGAGCTCTAACCCAGGTCTCCCGCATTGCAAGCGGATTCTTTCCCAGCTGAGCTACAAGAAAAGCCCAAGAACACTGAAGTGGGTAGCCCAACTCTTCTCCAGCGGATCATTCCGACCCAGGAATCGAACTGGGGTCTCCTGCATTGCAGGCAGATTCTTAACCAACTGAGCTATCAGGAAAACAAGGAAGCCCAATATCAAGAAATCCAATATTAATATCTAGGAAGCCCAATAAAAATTGGTAATCCAAGGCAAAAAACTGGGCATGTAGTCTATCTCCCTTGTAGGAAGAACATTTCATGATACACATATAAGTGGCTCTAGTGGTAAAAAAAAAAAAAAAACCTGCCTGCCGGTGCAGGAGACCTAAGAGATGTGAGCTTGATCCCTGGGTTGGGAACACTCCCTGGAGGAGGACATGGCAATCCCTTCCAATATTCTTGCCTGGAGAATACAGAGGGGCCTGGTGGGCTACAGTCCATAGGGTCGCAAAAAATCAGACACAACTGGAGCAATTTAGCATGCATAGATAATCCAGCTAGATGAGGCAAAATACTACTTTACAAAAGAACACCAACAAATAACACAACAAAAGTAACAACTATAAAACACTCATCCTACAGCCTCTCATCTGGCAAGGATTGTTACTTGGTGTAAAAACCACTTAGGAGTTTGGACATTTGAATGTAGACAAACTCACAAGACTTCCCTTCAGAAGGCAAAAGGTCAGAAGGCTACCACCCTAACTCAGGATCCATCTCGGCATCACTGATGAAATAGGAAGCACACGGCATCACTCACGAGGGGATTCTAGTCAAGAATGTTTAACTCATATCCGCCAAGCTTTTAGAATTGAGGTCTAGTTCACCAGGGGTACAGAAAACAGAGAAATAAGTTAGACAGGAAGCAATCAGACAAACTTAGGAGGTAGGTTATCTCACGGTACAGCTGGTCCAGTTTTTTTCAACAAGATGGTATCATGAAGAAAAAGATGCTGCTAGATTAGAAGAGGTTCAAAGGCCGCAACAACCAGCTGCAATGTGAGGTCCTACGGTGGCTCTCACTTTAGATAAGCTGATATAAATGACATCTGGGGATCTGGGGATGACAAAGGGGGATATTTGACTGCAGCCAGGGTATTAAATGAGATGAAAAGTGCATGTATATACACAGAAGAAAAATCAGGCTCTCCCTGAGGTGCTAGCAATGCTCAGCTCTGGACAACAGGAATAGGGTAGTTTTATCTTCTTAGTCACATTTATCTAGATATTCTAACTTTCTACACTGTACATGGATTACTTCTGTAACAACAAAAGGGTCTTTTTAATTTTTTAAAAAAGGGCTTTTAGCAAGACTAACCACAGAGGTGTCGTGAAGAATTAAATGAGAAAATACATGGAAAGCACAGTGACTAGAATAAAAGCATTCAATACAAATTAGCAATTTTTAAAAACTGAATAAAAATGAATCCCCTTTAAGTCATTTGCATGAGTGCTAAATCGTTTCAGTCATGTCTGAGTCTGTGGGACGCTATGGACCGTAGCCCACCAGGCCTCGGTCCATGGGATTCTCCAGGCAAGAATACTGAAGTGGGGTGCCAAGTCCTCCTCCAGGGGATCTTTCTGACCCAGGGATTGAACCTGCGTCTCTTTACGTCTCCTGTGTTGGCAAGCAGCTTCTTTACCACTAGCACCACCTAAGTCATTTAGGACCATGATTAAGAACTAAAGAACTACAGAGGCATTTCATAACCAGAAAAAAACACACACCCAAAGGTCTACCAGTTGACAACAGCTGACCTTTTCCCAAGCCCCCATAATGTTCATTCACTCATTCTCTTTCTCTGTCTCTCTCCCTGGGAAGTCAAAGCAGAGTAAAACAGAGCATATAAAAATAGTCACAACATCAGCACACGGGTTTACATGGGAAGAGGTGGCTCAAACCATCTCTCTGGATTAGGCTGTGGTTATTGTTTTTTGAAGCCAACACTTCTTAGAATTATAGGCTTTAATTCTTACCTGTGTAGTTAATTTTCAGAGAAGTAGGAAGAACGTGTGTTTTAAAAGCATGACATTCCAAATGTAACCAGGTATCAGCTTAAACACAGGGCCCTGTGGTCCAGAGACAGAACTCAGGGTTCAGGGCCTCTGGGGAGGGTCTCTTGTGGGGGTCGAGAGGGTGTGGGGTTCCGAGAGCTCCCCTCTTTCATCAGAGCGCAAAGCCCGAGCTGAAGGATGCAGAAGGAATCTGTCACTCCCCGATTACGCTGACTCTTCTGTCCTAAGGCCCTTGTAATCCCACTGGGCACCGTGTCATCTTGTAATGACAGCTGTAAGTCAGGCACGTTGGCTGCAGGGCTAACTTCAGAAATTCAGCACTTCCTGCACCATAAACTGACACAATTCCAATCGAATTCACACAAAGCGCTCAGAGCAGAATCAACTGTCCTTGGCAGAAGGTGGGCATATGAGGAGAGAGGCAACGACAGCGGGCTGTCACTTCCAGGGCCCTCAGGGGAGGAAATCACATCCCTCAGAAGCCATGTTTTAAACATGTCTGTTTCAATTTATTTCATTCTTAATCTTCTGCCACTTACTCAGTGTACACGATGATGGCCCAGCCAGCCAAAGACAACAGTGCAGCAAGCCCTGCCCAGCAGCAAACTCAGATGGGTGCCCTCCGCTTAGAAGACCACAGCCGAGGGACTTCCCTGGCCATCCAGTGGTTAAGGCTCCACCTCCACTGTATGGGGTTGGGGGGTGGGGGTGGGGGGAGTGTTTCGATCCCTGTCTGGGGAACTAAGATCCTGAGTGTCATGTAGAGAGGCCAAACTGCCTCCCCCACAAAAACACAGCCAAGTAGAAACTAGATCCTACTTAAGATTTGATGCTTATAGAGTACTATGTCTGACCTCACCAGCACAGCCAAGTAATTCCCAGCTAGGCCAGAAGAAAGCCTGGTAAGTTCTTTTTCAAAGACCCCTCGTAAGTGGTTTTAAATTTGCACCAAAGAGTCAGTACTTAGCTCCTTCCAGATGCTTGAGCCCTGGTGTCAGGAGAGCGAGATGCAGAATGCAGTCCAATAAATAGAAAGGAATTCAGCCTCTTGTTTAACAGCGAGGTGCAATTCAATCTTTGATCTATATAGATGGGGAGCTAAAAGCTATTCCTGGAGGCCCGAAGAATTAGCTTCAGCTCCAGTGCAGTTCAAGTCTGCTCAAGCGCAGGCCCATTTCCGTCTGTCTCACCCTTGTCCGCATGTCCCTCGCCTGAAGTACTGTCCCTACGGGGCTTCTCCCAGATCTTCCCTCCCTCACCATCTGCCATGGAAAACTGCCTGGAGTCTCAAAGTTTACATTACTAGAGTTCTGCTTACACAGGACTCTGTGAGTGTGGGAGTCGACCCCTTGGATCTGGGAGGTCACCTTCCCGTCACATCTTGCAGCAAAGCAGAAAGTGATGCGGAGCGTCTAAACTTCTGATCAAGTTTATCAACCCTGAGCCAAAGGAATTCTCTCGTCAGGAAAGACTTCTAAAATGTCAGTTAACTCTGGAAGCCAGAAACAGCAATAACAAACCCCCAAACCTGCTTATAGCAGTTGAGGAATTTATCAGATTGGTCAGAGCAGCTGTCAAGATGCCAGGAACACACACACAGGGCTGACTGGTCACAAGTTGTATGGAATTTCATAACCAGGACCAGAACGGTAGAAGAATCCCAAGTCTCTAGAGATGATGATTCACGAAAACTGAAAAGGTGCAAAACTCACTGCAAAGCAGAACAGAGGAGAAAGGTGCGGGGGGGTGGGGGGGGCAGAGTTCAATGCTGCCAACTCCCTAAGCAGGATGAAGGCCCGGGGAGATGCAGGAGGAAAAGGCCCATTGCCGACCAACAGCTGGACTCACCTTTAGATTCATTTCAATGTTCTGAGCTTCGAGCAACTTGCATTCCAACAACAGGAAAACCAGGCCCAGAAACTGACACACTATAATAATGGCACGGCGTGAAGATGCTACTGGGGTCGGCCCCTCCAGCCTGGAACTTGTGGGGGGGTGCAGCCCCAGCTGCTTCCCCCTCACATGAAACGTCCTAGCCATGTGGGTTCCAGAAGGCTGACAGTTTCTATAAGTCCCCATCACCTAACTGCTTCTTTCAAGGGACGGAACCAGTGGCGACTCATTTGGAACACAATGGGATTCCATGGTGGTCCAGTCGTTAATGAGTCTGCCTGCCAATGCGGGGAACACGGGTTCCATCCCTGCTCCGGGAAGATTCCACTTGCCGAGAGGTGGTGGTGGAACCTCTACTGAGCCCGTGCTCCAGAGCCTGGGAGCCGCGACGAGAGAAGTCCGAGGGCCTTAGAGCCCACAGGCTGAAACTCCTGAGCTTGTGGGCCTAGAGCCTGTGATCTGCAACAACAGAAGCCACCCCAACGAGAAGTTGGGCTCGGCAACCAGGAGTAGCCCCTGCTCGCAGCAAGGAGAGAAAACCCGTGTGCGGCAGTGAAGACCTAGCCACAAATAAATAACGTACACAGCTATGGGAAGGGTCTTCGTCTTTCCTTCTTCCTGGCGCTGCACATTCAGGTACCCAGTGCCCCTCCTGATGCAGCCCTGGCATGCTTGGCAGGGACCTCCCACATCACCTGGCAGCACCAGACTCTCAACTTTCCCTCCACCTGTCCCCATTCTAGTGATCACCCACCTGGTCGCTTAAGTCTAAGACCTAAGCATTTCCTCTACTTCCCTCATGGTCTCCACTTCCAACCCATCACAAGCTCAGAACGACCCCACCTCCAACACGTGTTCCTCGTCTTCTCCACTCCCACTCGGACCACCTCCTCTGCCACCATCACCTTGGCCTGAGTAGCCGTTTCTTCTTGCCAGCCTCCCCTCAGTATCCATGGCAACCGGCCTCAATACCGCCCATCATCCAGCCTCAGTCCCACCTTAGCGCACTTTGTTCTCAACGTGCCTGCCACGAGAGCCCTCTTTGGGGTCTTTGAACATCAGGTGCTTTGGTGATCCTGGGCACTGCCTAACTGCTCCTTCTACCTGGAAAGCTTGTCCTCCGAAAATGACCAACAGATCCTTGTTGCTTTCTTAGCCCCAGCACCCCAGATCCAACACTGTAAAGTCATCACCAGTCTCCTTCTATCACATCATCTACTTCCATTACCTAGAGGCTCTTACCGTTATCTGATATCTTTCGTGTTTAATTACTGTGTCTGGTCCCGTGTGACTCAGGCCTGTCCTTTCATCAGTACATCCCCCGTCCGTCCCTGGGACAAGGCTTTCACACCATGTACATTTCATCACTATTGTTGACCGACTGCCTTCACCCCTCTGATAAATCACGGTCAACCACCCAAGATACTGTGCTCCGTACTGAGGGGTGAGAAAGATGCGACAGCCTTCACTGGGAACAGCTAAAGCTGCAAGGCAAGTGTGGCAACAATCTGGCTGGTCAGACTAGCGTACCTCGTCTTGAAAGGGGGGCATTGTACCTTCACGTGTCCCCACCAGGCTCTGCTCTCTTTTGGAACTACATGTGTCTCGCTGCAAATTATAAAATGGGTAATGTAACAGCAGGGGTGAGGATGATGGCAGCCTTACAGGATTCAGAAAATGACTTCCCTGGTGGTTCAGATGGTGAAGACTCTGCCTACAACAAAGGAGACCCAGAAGGGCATGGCTACCCACTCCAGTATTTTTGCCTGGAGAATCCCATGGAGAGAGGAGCCTGACGGGCTAACAAGTCCGTGGGGTCACAAAGGGTTGGACACAACTGAGTGACTCACACTTGCACTTGCCTGCTACTGGGTCCCAGACGCTCTGTGTATATTAGTGTTTATCCTCAAAACAACCCTGGCTAAGCAAGCACTGCAGTCCCATTGACACAGCAATGAACAGAGGTGCAGGGGGATTAAGTAACTGGCTGGCCACACAGCTACCCAGGGCAGGGCTTGGCCATGCGTTCGAAGAAACGGACAGTTCACAGCCATTCGGCCAGCGCAGCAACGCAGAGAAACTCTGAGTTCACATCTTGGCTCCTCAGAAGAGATTCATTTCCCAAAACTGCCTTGTGATGTGACAGACAGAAGAGGGAAAAATATGACAGTTAACAGATTACAGGCCCAGAGACTTCCTAGCACAGCTTTTAAGAAAGCAGCTTGCAGGGAAACGCGGCACTTTCTTTCTTCCCATGCTTGTCAACACAACTGGGAGAGAGGAAGGTTAAACCGTCAGGCCCAGAGCCCACACCGGTCAAGGCAACATCGTGCAAATGTTTCATCAGTCGGCTTACAACATTCACTCTCTCTCTCTCTGCGGCACCCACAGCCGCAAACACTCCATTTCCAAACCACTAACCTTGTGAGTTCTTCTTGGAGTTGAGTGTGGTCAGGTGGAAAGAATTTCACCACAAACTTGACGATGACATGCTTCGGCCCTATAAAGGGAGGACAAAAGCAGCAAAGCATTTATTGGTTTGTCTTGCAAATGCCATTAAAGAAAGACCCAAGAGGTGATAGATATTATACACCAAACAGTGAGTCTCATTCCAAGCTGCTAAGAGCAATTCTGCCAACACGCAAGTCACTCAATTCTTTGGTTAAGTTTGGTTACTATTCACATTGTCACATTGTGGGGAGACAGAGAGCTCTGTTTTTAAAACAACACCACCACCACCTCGTGGCTTGTGGGATCTCAGTTTTCCAACCAGGGACTGAACCTATGCCCCCTGCATCGGAAATATGGATTTTCAACCACTGGACTGCCAGGGAAGTCCAGATACCTATTTTTTTAAAATACTGCGACAAGGCTATTACACCGACGCATCAAACGTTTTCTCTGGAGATTTAAACTATACCCAGATTTTAAAAGCAGACAGGGTCTTCAAAAACTTTTCTGTCTGCTTTAGTCCAAATATGGGCTTCCCAGATGGCACTACTGGTAAAGGATCTGAGACGCAGGTTTGATCCCTGGGTAGGGAGATCCTCTGCAGAAGGGCATGGCAACCCACTCTATTATTCTTGCCTGGAGAATCCCATGGACAGAGGAGCCTGACAGGCTATAGTCCATGGGGTCACAAAGAGTGGGACACGACTGAAGTGACTTAGTATGCATGTACATTAGCCCAAAGACAGGCTTTAGACAGCTTAAGGAAAACATAATGAGCAAGTGAGTCAGTTATGTAATTTATTATTTCTGCCTCCAAGCCACAGGAGCTAATGTGTTCATCACAGTTGGTCAAAGCCTTTGTTAAGTGTCTGGTATATCATTTTAGTAATAAGGCCCAACAAAATTAAGAAGCAGATCTGGAAGCGGTCGGCAGGGTGAGACTGCGAATGAGATCGGGAACTTCACGGAATTAAAACAGAACCTCAAATCAATGATAAAACATTCATTTGTCACCTGAGTCAGAGTTTATTTTGCTGTATAAGCCACGATGCAAAAGCAATCGTACAGGTTCTGCCATTTAGAGTAACAGCAATAAGTTTATGTAAGCAGTTGTATAAAAGCAGAAAATGTCTTTCTGATCCACCTTTCACTATCACAAAAAATAGATGTGGTGCTATCAATTCTATGATAACACATTCAAATGTAAAGGAAACTAAAATGATGTATCATAAGGTGATGTCAAGTGATCTGTGCAAAACAGAAGGAAAACAACAAGGCACCTGAGTGCTGAAGCCAAGAGAAGCCAGGCTGCTTTCCGCTAACCACTCCAAAAATTAACAGAAATCCCTGCCCGCCAATTCCGGCTCACAAGTTAAGAAGAGCAAAATGGGAAAGACAGGAATGTCTGGCTAATTCCTCATAGCAATTTTCACAAAAGGGGGTTTAAACAAGGCTACTTGGATGCTCAGACAACCCGAGGCTAGGCAGATGCTGGTACTAAACGGAGAACGGCAGGCTTGTCACACGGGGCGGGTCACAACCCACAGAGTTGAAAAGGCGAACCTCTGCTCAGGTGCTGACCCAAACCGCAGTCCCGGAGCCGACATCTTTCCACCATCTGCAGTTCCCATCTTGGGTTACCTCACGGACAAACGTCATCATTCGAGATGCTACGCTCCCTCCAGCCTTCAGGCCTGGGGGCTTTTCTCAGCAATGAGTCCCGCACACTTAGGCCCTGGCCAGCAGCCCAATAAACGCTGAATAATGGCTGTTTTGTTTTCTGCATTAATAATTGCTTAATTTCAATGACAGAAGATCAACATCCATTTCAACTGCATAAGGACCCATTTAACACAGTGCGCCTGTTTATTACAGTCACATAAATTGCTGTAAGGGGCCTGGTGGGGTTTCTTAATCAGACAGAAAACCGACCCCACGAGGTACTGCATTGTTTCATGCTCAACAAAAGGCATGCAGCCCGGGGCCATCCTCAGACTCTTGCCTGGTCCCTGGCTGCAGTGAGGGACCGTGCGGAATGAACCGGAGAACAGAGCTCAGTCTCTGAACCTGACCCCTCCAATCACAGAGAGGGGAGGGCGGTTTGGTGCTGATGAACAAGGAGAGAATTTTCTATTCTCTTTGGTACTTTTATCACAGTTCACAGTTTTATTCAGTAAACATTAATACATGATTGCATGTCTGGCTATAAATGTATAAATACACATGCTCTTTAATGAAACAAAATTCACATATGTAGACGCACTTACAGAATAGCACAGCTTTGAGGGGTACAGAAAGGGAGTATTTATAGAACACACTTCTGCAGCAGACACCATCCATAAGCTATTTACCTCCCAAAGCAAGGCCAGAGGATTCCTGTTACTCAGAGAAATCTGAGACTTGCAGAGGTTCAATAAATATCCCAGACCCTAAGCTAGAGAGTGTCAGGGCTAGGACTGAAATATGTCTGTCCAACTTCAAATTCCAGACTCTTTTCTCACACAAGTCTCCTGAGCATGCCATCTGAATAGCAAAATTTTAAAAAGAGAGAGGGAAACCAGTTGCCCTTCATAACAAAGTTTAAGTTGACTCGTGAACTTGTGATTCTGTGAAAGGGTTCTGCCGAAGCTCATATGTGCATATATGAGAAAAACAAGGCTAATGGGCTTAAAGGAAGAGGAGTTTTATAAGTAAATACAAAAAAGAGAAACACTCCTAAAGAAAATTATGCCAAGAATAACAGAGTAACTGATGACAAAAAAATGCCACTCGCTCACAAGAAAATGTCTAAGTTTAAAAGTAATACACACTGTAAGTGCGGTTTCAGTTCAGTTGCTCAGTCGTGTCCGACTCTTTGCGACCCCATGAGCCACAGCACACCAGGCCTACTTGTCCATCACCGACTCCCGGAATCCACCCAAATCCATGTCCATTGAGTGAGTCAGTGAGGCCATCCAATCATCTCATCCTCTGTCGTCCTTGTCTCCTCCTGCTTAGTCAATATCATTTCCACCCACTAAATATGCAACTAGATGTGCCTGTATGCAGTGCATGTATTTTATAAACCTGAAGTTGGCAAGGGTGCCAGGAAATGAGCACTGCCTTACTTTATCGGTAGATGTATGAATTGGTACCATGTTTCCAGAGACCACTTAGGGAATGATTATCTAAAGCCTAAAAAGTATTCACGAAGATACTCTTTCATCCAGTAACTTGACTTTTGATGAATATTTGAGAGTGTGGGAAAATGTTTCAGAGGTGAGAAAGTGGGTTATTTCCTCTTTTCTTCTGCCTTTCTACATTACCCATATTACTTTCAATGATCATCGGAATTCTCATAATGAAAAAAGTAAAAATTTTAAGTGTTTACTTATTCAGGTTAATCTTCCCCATCACCTTTTCAAATAAATATACTTTCCTAATGAAATTCTCATTTCTACACTCCCCATCCCCAGCCACTCTCTTACGTGAGAAAAATAATGTAGGCGTTAAGTTGCTGTAGGATCATCTCCACTGGCACACTCATAAGACCCAACCTTAAATGAGAGAGAATAACCATTCAAAACAACGGTCTTGTAAGATGTATTATTTCCCTCTCAAGAATCTTAAAAGATGGCAAAAAATCTCCATTGACAGATGAAGAAATTGAGATTTGGAGCACAGCTGCCCAGGGTTGGGATTCGAACCCTGTCCTTCAAACCTCATTTACACATTCAACAACACACCACTGTATCCTTCTGCTGGGTTCTGGGAATGCAATGATAAGAGACCAGACATGGTCCCTGCTTCATAGAGAGTAGGGTCTAGTGAGAAAGACAGACAGGAACCAAGACCTTCCCAAGTAAAGAAATACCTTGGACAAAAGCACTTTGCCAACAAAGGTCCATCTAGTCAAAGCTATGGTTTTTCCAGTGGTCATGTATGGATGTGAGAGTTGGACTATAAAGAGGGCTGAGCACCGAAGAATTGATGCTTTTGAACTGTGGTGTTGGAGAAGACTCTTGAGAATCCCTTGGACTGCAAGGAGATCCAACCAGTCGGTCGGTCCTAAAGGAAATCAGTCCTGAATATTCATTGGAAGGACTGATGCTGAAGCTGAAGCCCCAATACTTTGGCCACCTGAT
This sequence comes from Antilocapra americana, assembly GCA_007570785.1. Classification (NCBI taxonomy): domain Eukaryota; kingdom Metazoa; phylum Chordata; class Mammalia; order Artiodactyla; family Antilocapridae; genus Antilocapra; species Antilocapra americana. Next base: position 1,603,473 of record ML660218.1, on the reverse strand, counting down.
GGGAAGAACTGACTCATTTGAAAAGACTCTGATGCTGGGAAAGATTGAAGATGGGAGGAGAAGGGGACGACAGAGGATGAGATGGTTGGATGGCACCACTGACTCAGTGGACGTGAGTTTGAGTAAACTCTGGGAGTTGGTGATGGACAGGGAAGCCTGGTGTGCTGCAGTCCATGGGGTCGCAAAGAGTCGGACACGACTGAGCAACTGAAGTGAACTGAAGACGAAGGAAACAAGGGGGAGTCCCAGATGACTCTGCGTGTCAGGACAGAGAGGTCTGACTCAGTTACACTTGGAGATGAGGCAGGAGGAAGGCTTCCCTGAACGTGACATTGTACTGAGGTCTGAAGGGGATGAGAGAGGTGAGGAGAAGCTATGAAGACCTGCAGTAGAAACACCTGTCCAGATGGCTCAACATCCTGATGGGAGACCAACGTGACTTCAGTACAAGGCTGGTGGGTCAGGAAGGGGCCAGACCCCGCCAAAGCCACGTGAAGACACTTTACTGTTATCCTGAGAACATGGTGAAGACTTTCATAAAGCACAGGGCTGATGTAATCAGACCGACACTTTGAAAAGATTAGTCTGGCAATGTGAGAACAGACTGAGGGGTCAGAACAGATGCAGGATGCCTGCCGTATTCGTCCAGGAAAAAAACGGTTTGTTTCTGGATTTGGAGGGGAGAAGCAGAGTTGGGAAAAAGTAGGTAGACTCAAGAAAAATGTTAAGAGGTAAAATCCAGTGGGACTTACTGATGGGCTAGATGAGGTGGCTGAGCAGCAGACAATAAGAAGAATGACACTGAGATGTCTGCTGTAGGCATCTGGATGGAGGCTGGTCCATGCCGAGACAGGCAGTGCTGGAAGAGGGTCAGGATGGAGGGGTTCTAGACATTTTCCTTTTAGGAGGGGCCCTTGCATTTCTTGAGGAAGAGACAGCGTGGGAGCGATGGAACACACACATCCAAAACTCAGAGAAGCCTGGGCAGGAGCTCTCCCAACACCTGACTCCAGGAGCACAAGGAGGCCTCTTAGAGCCCAGAGGATGAAATGCATCAGCACTGATGACATGTCTACCAGAGAATGGCCAATGGGAGCAGATGAGGACAGAAGGAACGTAAGGAGAGAGTGGGGTCACGGAAGCCACGGGAACACGGTGTTTTTAGAAGGAGGAAGAGCAAGAACTGGTGGACTATCAGACAAGGTGGGAACTACAGAATCTGTGGGTCAGTGGGTCTGAGAGTCTGGTGGATGGCGAGGAGAAAGGAAGGATGAAAGGCTTTTCCAAGAAGCTTGGCTGTGAAGGAAGAGGCCAGAGACTGAGAATGGGAAGGAGAGAGAAGAATCAAATAAAGGTACTGTTTTTTAAAATTTTAAAATTGGAGGATAACTGCTTTATTGCATTACAGTGCTGTGTTAGCTTCTGCTGTCCACCAACACAAATCAGCTATATGCATACACACGCACGCACACACATATATATCCCCTCCCTCTTGGACTTCCTGCCCCCCCCCACCCCCATCCCCCCTGTAGCTCATCACACAGCACTGGGCTGAGCTGAGTTCCCTCTATGATACAGCGGCTTCCCATTAGCTGTCTATTTTACACACGGTTGTGTATATATGCCAATGCGTCTCTCGCAATTTGTCCCCCTCTCTCCTTCCCCTCTGTGTCCACAAGTTCATTCTCTATGTCTGTGTCTCTCTTCCTGCTCTACAAATGGGTTCATCAGGACCATTTTTTTTAGATTCCATATCTATGCGGTAATATACGATACTTGCTTTTCCCTTTCTGACTTACTTCACCTCTGTATGACAGACTCTCTAGGTTCATAAATAAAGGTACTGTTAATCGCTTGTCTTCCATAGGATAGACCTGCTGTGCCTGAAACGGGGAGGGTTTGAGAATATCCGCAAGAAGAGATAACCACTCCCCTAAGACACCGGAGATGGTATGAAAAGACAGCTTGAGAACACAGGGCATTGGGAGGGAGCAGAAAGGCTAATGGTAGACACATCCGTCTCCACTTCTGCGTCGGGAGGAGAAGACAGTTCCTCTGATGCCATCTGTCTACCCCTGTAACATCTGAGGGCTGCAGGATCCAAGCAAACGGAGAAACTCTGACACAACTGTTTGCTGGAGTTGAATTAACTGGAGAATTCTAGAGGGGTTTCCCACGATGGCTGAGCGCCCACTCACAAGCCTGCCAGCCTGTGCTCTTGTGGCCTCTGGGGCCGCCTCAGGGCAAGTGTCTCTGAGCTCGTTCACTGTCACCCGTTCTGTTGCAGAATCCGCCTAAACTTCTGCAAACCCGCTCAGGACCCAACAGCTATGCTCTGGTGCTGTAGCTGCCAATTTTATGAATTGTTTTAAAACATCTCTCTTCTGTTTTTGGCATTTCTGCAGAACGCATCAAATACAAGCACCCATTTGCGCCAACTGAGCATGTGGTTTTAGAACATGGAGGTCTGGGAACATCCGACTGGCCTGAATGAGCCTCTTGGGTAGAGTTCTACAGCTGTAAGGCTCCAGGGCCTCGGTTATATCACGGCTCACCCGGCTTCGGGGAGAATACTGGGCCTGCAAGAGCCTCTGTTTACCGACGAGATTGATATTTGCAGGACTGAGAGAAACACCTTGCCCATGGAGGACTTAAATCACTCTCAATGGATGAGCTGGAGGCAGCAAAAAGGAATATAGGGTTGCTGCTCAACCAGTTGAAAGTATTGAAGCTTGAAATATAGAGGGGGCTCTGGTGTGCTTAGTTGCTCAGCTATGTCCGACTTTTTGTGACCCCATGGACTGCAGCTTGCCAGGCTCCTCTGTCCATGGGGATTTTCCAGGCAACAATACTGGAGTGGGTTGCCATGCCCTCCTCTAGGAGATCTTCCCAACCCAGGGATTGAACCCAAGTCTTCTGCATGGCAGGCGGACTCTTTACTGTCTGAGCCACCAGGGAAGCTGATGAATACTGGAGTGGATAGACTAACCCTTCTCCAGGGGATCTTCCCAACCCAGGAATTGAACCAGGGTATCCAGCATTGCCAGCTAATTCTATACCAGCCGAAATACCAGAGAAGCCCACAGAGAGGCCATAGGGGAGTATCTGAACTACACCAGGCCCTCCGAGACAACTCACTTGTTCCTTCAGCCTAAGCAGAAGAGAAACAACTTCCAGATGAGTAACAAAGGCAACAAAAGCACCATCATCTGTCTCTGCCTGCCAGAAGATCTCTAGACGGTCACAACTGTAATCACCCATCTCTCACCTCAACTCCTGCATCTTCTTCAACCAAACCACACATTCCTGTGCTCACAAAACGCACCCTGCTGGTCTCCAGAGCACAGCTGGAGATCCACATTACCTGACTACAGAGGGATGTGGTTAAAATGCATGGGCCTCCAGAAATGCCACACCTGGTCAGGAAGACCTCATGGAAACAAAAAGCCTCCACCAGGGGGCTTTGAAGGCCTGGAAGTTAAGTTTGCTCAGGCTGCCGTCACAAAGGACTACAGTGGCTTAAACAACAGAAATCTCTTTCCTCCCGGTTCTGGAGGCTGAAGGCGCCCCAGGTCTGGTTACCCCTGAAGGCTTGCTCACTGACTTGCGGACGACCGCCTTCCAATTGTGTCTTCACCAAGTCCCCGCTCTGTGCAAGTGGGCCCAGTGTCTCCTGGGTATCTCCCAGGTTTCCTCTTCTCAAAATTTCTATTGTTCAGACTGGACTAGGGCCTGCTCTAAGGTCCCTATTTTAATTTAATCACCTCTCCAAAGGCCCTGTCTTCAAGGACAGTCACATTCTGAGGTGCTGGGTGTCAGAACTGCAAGTACACATTTAGGGGGGCACATAATAGAGCCAACAATACCTATGTTCCACAATTTAGTTTCAACAAAGCTTTTCAGCCCCATTTTGCCCTGCTTGCCTATATCTCAGCCAGCCTCCCTGTTTTCCTTTGATCCCCTATTAATGTTACCTTCCTCTTTTGGCATGTGTTTTCTACACTGAAATAGTCTTAGAGAAGAAATGCTTTAATGCCTAGGTTTCAAAGGCAAAGCAAGATGAATCGCTGTCTCCAAAGCCTTTATGTTCTTTTCCTAAACATCTTTTCCCCCTATTGTTTGTTGAGAGGCATTTCAGGTGGGTTTTGTAGGCACTTTTAGAAAGGGTCTTATGAAAAGAGAGTCACTCAGGGGCTTCCCTGGCAGTCCATTGGTTAAGACTCCACACTTCCACTGCAGGGGGCATGAGTTCAATCCCTGGTCAGGGAACTAAGATCCCCCCTTATCGTGCAGTGAAGCCAAAAAAAAAAAAAGTCATTTAACATGACATTAGGCAGAAGGATAGGGAAGAGGTGATCTCAAGATTTCTGTGTGCCAGGTATTGAATAGGTACTTTACACACTCATTTAATATTCACAACAAAATGGTTGTTTTACACATGAAGGAAGCCAAGTTCAGAGAGTTTATTTAAGGTGTCCAAGGTCAGACAGCAGATATTTGACTTTAAATCCACCTGACTCCACACCTGTGCTTTTTCTGCAACATAATCTGCTGCTCCTATAGAAAGACCCAAAAGTTCATCTTTCTTTTTCTTAATGTCAAAGCTGCATACAACAGAAATATTTCACCATCAACCACAGATAAAATCTGATACAAAAAATTATCCAGTGTCTAGAACCCACTGCAATAAATTAATCTTCCTGCAGGTTGGCTCCTATAAGAAATGACTTTACTTTTAATTTTTGTAATAGTTTGGCTTGAATGCAGTTTTTCATATTGAACTTAATTGGGGGCTCAAACAGTAAAGAATGTGCCTGCAATGCTGGAGACCCAGGTTAAATCCCTGGGTTGGGAAGATTCCCTGGAGAAGGAAATGGCAACCCACTCCAGTACTCTTGCCTGGAAAATTCCATGGACAAAGGAGCCTGGCAGGCTACAGTCCGTGGGGTTGCAAAGAGTTGGACATGACTGAGCAACTAACATTCTTTCTTTTCATATATGGCTATATATGTATGTATGTATGTATGTATGATATTAAATGTGACTTTCTTTTTAAAAACCTATTAATTTTTAGAGCATTCTGGTCAAACTAGAGTAATAGGAAGTAGATTTATCTTCCTACATGAAACACCGACAACAAAAAGAAAAGACACCATTACATCTGAAAATCTGGACACCACTGAGAAACTGAGTGCTCACAGGAAACTAGAATCATGACCCCGAGGACGACACCAGCCTCTGCCTTGAGCACGTCTTCAGGATACGGTGCAGAGAGAAAGAACACAGCAGTACCGGGAAAACTCCATGAGCTGAAGAGATGAGGCTAAGCATGCAAGGGATGAAGGCAGAGAGGGTTTGCAGTAAAGTAGGAAGCACACAGGAGAGGACAGAGGGTCAGCAAATAAGCAGCAGAGTACTCATCGATGTGTACTCATGTGGAAAGTAGCCAAGATGTGTCAAAAACATTTAAAAAACAGAACACAGAAGGATTAGAGGGAACAGGCTTGGAGCTCACACAAGGCCAGGAATACCACCTATTTGCACCAGCCTAAGCTCTTGATTCACGGACACTGGGAGGTGTACTGAAGGGTCACCGCTAAGGAGTAGAGGATAATTCACCCCAGACTGCACACTACACCAGTCCTACCTAACAAGAATTAAAAGCCAGTTCTGATAAGACTAAGTTATTTCCAAATAACTTACATGCACCTCCCTCCCCAAACTCAGTAACATTCATAGGAATGCAAAACTACCCAGGCTTGACTCAACACAGTAAAATTCACAGTATCTGACACCCAATTAAAAAAAAAAAATCACCAGGCATATAAACAAGTTGGAAAATAAGACACATAATTGGACAAAACAAAAACAATCAAGCCCAACCTAGAAAGGACACAGATGCTAAAATTAGTAAAATGAAAAGGATATGAAGACAGTCAGTAAGACTGTATTCTCTATGATCACAAGGTTGAGATATGGAAGATTTTAAGAGGAATCAAACTAAACTTTGAGATGATGATTCATAGTGTGACATAAACACACACAGGCACGAGATGAGATTAACACCAGATGAAACGTGGCAGAAGAAACACTAGAGAACTTGAACCAGCAATAGAAGGCATCCAAAATAAAACACAAAGAAAAACTACCAAAAGTGTCAGACAACTGTAGAACAAATTTGGGCAGCCTAATGCCCATGTAATTGGAGTCCCAAAGGAGAGAAGATAGCAGGGGAGGAGGAAAGAAATGAAAAAAATATTAAAGAAATAATGATCCTAAGTTTTCAAAATTTGATGAAAACTATAAACCTACAGATCCAAGAACCTAAGCAAACCCCAAGCATAAGAAACATGAAAAAAACTGTATGAAAGCACAAATTATTATATGATCAAATCATTCAAAAATAACGATAAAAAGAAAAAAATTTAAATCAGCCAGAGGAAAAGAGATATTACATACAAGGGAGCAAAGATAAAGACATTAGCTTTCTTGACAGAAACAATGCAAATGAAAATGCAATGGTAAAAGACCTTTCAACATATTGAAATCATCTTAGAATTTTACACTCAGCAAAATACAGCCTTCAAAAAGGAAAGAAAAAGAAAAAACATTTCCAAACATGAAAGCTCAGAGAATTTATTATCAGCAGAGCCACATAATAAGATATGTTAAAGGAGCCAGGGAAAAAAACAATATCAGATAAGAAATCTGTATCTACACAAAGAAATGAGGAACACCAAAGCGGCAACTTCATGGTTAATATGTTTTAAGAATTTTTAAATTATTTAAGTCTCCACAGAAGGAAACTGACTGGTAATCATGTATACATGTATACTGATTGGCAAACAAAAATAATGTAATACAGGTTTTATAACTCATGTAAAAGAAAAACTAACAATAGCAAAAAGGTCAAAAAAGTAGAAAATGGAAGTATAATGCATGCGTGCTAAGTTGCTTCAGTCGTGTCCAACTCTTTGCAACTCCGTGGACTGTAGCCCACCACGCTGCTCTGTCCGCGGGATTCTCCAGGCAACAATACTGGAGTGGGTTACCGTGCCCTCCTCCAGGGGATCTTCCCAACCCAGAGTTCAAACCCAGGTCTCCTGCACTGCAGTCGAATTCTTCACCACTGAGCTAAGTGAAATGAACCAGTATCACTTGAAGACAGGCTGTGGTAAGTTGAAGATGAACACTATTAACCCTAACATAACCATTCAGGTTACAAGTCAAAGAGCTGTAGCTAATAAACCAATAAGGAAAGTACAATGAAATCAAAATATTCAATTAATCAAAAGGTAGACAGGAAAAAAGGAACAAAGAGGGGTAAGACAAACAGAAAACAAATAGCAAGATGACCGATTTTATCATACCAACAGTTAAGAGTAAATGCAAATGGTCTAAACACCTATTTACAAGCAAAGATAGTCAGATCTGACAAAAAGGCAAGATCCAACCCTATGCTGACTATAAGAAACACACTGCTAATATAAATACACACAGTTTAAAAACAAAAGGCTGGGGGAAAAGCACATTATGCTAACATTAAGAACTCTAAAAAACCGAAATGGTTAGATTAGTATCAAAGTAGACATTAGACATGGAGAAGGAAACGGCACCCCACTCCTGTATTCTTGCCTGGAGAATCCCAGGGACAGAGGAGCCTGGTGGGCTGCTGTCTGTGCGGTCGCACAGGGTCGGACACGACTGAAGCGACTTAGCAGCAGCAGCAGCAGACATGAGACAAAAGAATATCATCAAGAATAAAGAAGGTAATTTCTTAATGGCGGAGAAGTCAATGAATGAAGAGAAAATAAAATCTTAGGTATTTATATGCTTAATCACAGAATTTCAAAATACATGAAACAAAAACTGATCAAACTGCAAGAAGAAAGAGACAAAAACACAATTAAGTTGGTGATTTTAATACCTCTCATTCAATAACTGCTAGAACATATAAGACAGAAATTCAGTAAGGACAGAGATGAGTTGAACGTCACTACCAACTCGTGTGGCTCAGTGGTAAAGAATCTGCCTGAAGGCAGGAGACACGGGTTGGATCCTTGGGTCAGGAAGATCCCCTGGAGAAGGAAATGGCAACCCACTCCGGTATTCTTGCCTGGAAAATTTCATGGACAGAGGAGCCTGGTGGACTACAGTCCACGGGGTCACAAACAGTCGGACACAACTGAGTGACTGAGCATACACATACCAACCGATATGACCTAATTGACATGGATGGGATACTGCATTCCACCCACCAAAATTTACATTCTTTTCAAGTACACATAAAACATTTACCAAAACAAACCACATTTGGGGCCATTAAAGGGATATCAATCAATTATTTAAAAGTCTTTCGTGTCATACAAACTACATTCCCCAACAAGCAGAGAATTACATTAAAATTCAGTAACAGAAGGAACTGTGGAAAATCCTTATATTTGGAAACAAAATAACATACTTCTAAATAACACATGTGTCAAAGGGAAATTAGAAAGTACTTTAAACTGAAATGAAAGGGGAAACACAATAAATTTAAATTTGTGACATGCTCCTAAAAACCTTAGTTTAAAAAGAATCTATTGGTATAGAATTCATCTATATGCAAGCTATAGATAATTATAGATAATTCACACAAGTAAAATTTTTAAAATTACAGTCCACCACCAAGAGATCATGGTTAACACTTAAATGAAATTGTTCTCAGAATTGAGCTTGTATTGTCTGTGAAGACCTAAATGGGAAGGAAATTTTAAAAAGAGGGATATATAGGTATATACACATAGCTGATTTACTTTGCTGTACAGTAGAAACTATACATTGTAAAGCAACTATACTCCAATAAAAATTATAAAAAAGAAAAACCACTTAAAAAAATTGAGTTTGTATCACATTCACCCTAAGAGTTTCTTAAAACATTTCCCAGGGGGGCCCTGCTCCTAGAGTTCCTTATCTGGGTGAGGACCTGAGAATCTGCACTGCTAAGGTGATGCTGAATGCTGTTGCTGCTTGTTGGCCTGGGAGTGTGATTTAAGACCCACTGCCTTCGGGTATATCCCTTCTACATCTTCTTCTATGAGGAATGTCCCTGGATACAAACCTACGCACACTTTTCAAAATCCCAAATGAGGTCATATTGTTTATAACTTAGTTTCTGCTTTCTAGTCAGTGATTTCTATCTTTCCATTTTGTAAACTTTTTCCTCACCAAATACGCAGACTACTCAAATTTTTACATGTGTATAAAGAATGTCCTTACTGTGATCTGTTAAAATTAACATCCAATCCAGGACCATCCTTCATATCTGCTTATGTCCATTAAGTGTCTCTTAATCTAGACTCACCCCTTTAAAAAAAAAAATTGCTGAAGGAACACATGAATAAAATTTGAACTGAAACATTGAGAATGTACTTATTTACATGGAAAGCTTTTAATAAAAAGGAATTAAAGATAGATCTGTAAACCAAAGTATGAGATGAAATATATAAAGGGTATTTATGCATTAGCGCATTAAATTCACTAGGCAGCATTTGATATCCCAGATGTATGCAAAGGGAGCTTACAAGGGGGCGCTAGTGGTAAAGAATCCATCTGCCAATGGACTGGTAGGCAGAAAAGGGGATGTAAAAGACACAGGTTCAATCCCTGGGTTGGGAAGATCCCCTGAAGGAGGGCATGGCAACCCACTCCAGCATTCTTGTCTGGAGAATCCCATGGACAGAGGAGCCTGGTGGGCAGGTCCATAGCGTCCAAAAGAGTTGGACATGACTGAAGCAACTTAGCACTCATGCATGTACGCAAACAAAAGTTTTGGAAAAAGAACAAAGAATATTATAATGCAATGCCTGGGGCTTCAGAGGACCTTAGCCTGGAGGAAAAATTTAACCTTTGAGAACCTCTACTTTTTAAGAAGGGCTCAGCATTAGACCTCAGGCATGGTACTTGTAACATATCAAGTACTTGGTTTTAACTAATTTAAAATCATTTGTTCAATTTGCATTAGCTTTGAAAAACTCAGTTCAAAGGATTTCACTTGAGCATTCTGGCTACTTAATTGGATAGTCCTCCTTTAATCTGTAGTTTGTTTCTTCTAATTTTTTTCCTCCATTTTAAAACTCTAAAATACACAAGTGCTTACAACTACTGAAAACAAATGTATAGCTTAGTGAATAATTTAATGACGCACACTCTTGTATCCATCAACCAAGTCAAGAAACAGAACTTTGTCAGACAATCAGCCTTCTTATCCTAAAACCAACCCCTTCCTTCTAAAAAGAACCACTATCTAGATTTTTATAGTAACCATCTACATTTTTTGATGTTTCACCTCATCAACTGGTACATCTCTATATACTAGTATTTATTCTTTCTTATTTTCAAAAATGTTGTGTCCTTTAAGTGTCTTTTCACCTATAGATTCTTCCTCTATCTCTCTCTTCTTCATAGTAAATCGATTGATCTGTGGAATTTCCCGGAGTCCGGATTGTGTAGACTGAATACTCAAGGTATCATTCAACATGCTCCTCTGTCCTCTGTATTGAGTGCAATTTGGCAGCTGGATCCATGGTGGGAACAACACATTTTAGGCGTTTTTTATTTTAAATATGACTGTGATACATTTCTGCTACTCATTTTTATGTGAAAACTGTTTTCTGACCTTTTGAGAAGAAGGTATGGTTCACGGTAGCTTTCCTAACCTCCCAGAGCTGCTTCTTCTATTGATTTTGGGCCATGTTTTTTCTTAATGGTGGCTTGCTTTCTGAGATCCCCTGACTCTGTTTCCCTCCTCTATTATTTCTCTCTATTGTCCTTACCTGACTCAATTTCAGTCCCATTCTCCAGTTTCTCTTAAGTGATGGCCTGTCCTGGAAGATTAGTTATGCCAGCTCACTGGAGCTGGACGGTTTCAGCCTCTTCAGAGCTCCCAGCTCCCACTGTTCTTCTCAGACTGTCCCCCGTGGTTCCCAGTGGCTCTTTGAGGGTTCCCTTCTTTGGTCCATCGAATGCCCTACTGCTTCCCTCTATTTCCTCCTATAGAGGCCCTGACACAGCGCTCAGATCTTGTGTCCAACTGATGCTTTGTTTCTGGCTATTTGTCCTTCGGAGTCGAGGGCTTACACTCTGACACCTAGCTTTGCCATAAATGTACTTCATGGGTGTTTTGATTTTGCCAAGTAGCTGTTTTTATGTGGGATCTTGGGTTTGTGAAGATCCAAAAGCTATGATTCCACTTCCATCTTCTCAAGACTATCCATTTTAGAAAGCTATTTCCCTATTTTTTTTTTTTAAACCAAATTAAGATGGGGTCTTTGTTACATACTGTGGGGTTAGGAGATGACTGCCACTGAGAAGAGAGTTTGCTACTCACGGTCTCCAGGAGGAGGAGACGGGCCACTGCATGCAGGGCCACGTGGGGAAGCACCAGGGGCGGAAGCAGAAAGGCCAAGGGGCAAGCAGACACAGGAGACATTACTTGTGGTTTCCATGGGAAAAGGCAAGCTGAGTCAGGGTGAGAAGCTTAGGACTGGTGAGCTTGAGTCATCTTAGGGGGCTCTGGGGTATAGGGCCATCTCTAGGTGTGTAATGCCTGGCCCTAGAATAATTAGAGCAAACGAATCCTGTCTTCTGAAGCCTAAGCGCCAGACAGAAGAGGGGGTTTGGAGTATGGGCTCTGGATTCGTTCATCTGCACACTGGAGTGTGCTGGCAGGGGAACCACTGGCCATCTCTAAGAACTGGCCTGCTCTGGGAAGGGCAGTCTCTTCTCAGTCAGTGAGGCCCAGATGCTGAAGCATCAAGAATACAGGAAATAAGAAAACACTGAAGGAAAAAAAAATCAATGGTTCTTAGGGGCTGAGGGAAGAGAGGGCTCAACACACAGAGTAGAGCGGGTTGTTAGGGCAGTAAACTATTCTTTACGGTATTGTAAGGGTGGATATGTCATTATACATTTGTCAAAACCTACAGAAGGTACAACAAGAAAAATGAACCTTAATGTGAACCTGGACCTGTAGTAATAATGTATTATCACACTAATAATATAAAATGTTAATAACAGGGGACACTGTATATGGAGACACAGCACTGGGGAGCACTCTTGACTTTCTGCTCAATTTCTTGGTAAACTTAGAACTTTTCTAAAAAAATGAAGCCTATTAAATAAAACACACAATGATAATGAACAAAATCCTCAGATAGCTTTTTTTCAGTCTAAGAAATGGAAGATTAGCCATAGCTGTATTTTTCCAGCAAGGTGCCCTTCCCCCGATTCTCTACTGGAGGAAAGCTTTGCCTCCTCTGGGACCTGCCCTGCCACCACGGCCACTGTCAGATGAACCACTGGGCTGCTCTACCCACCCCACCTCTGCTGGCTTTCCAAACTTTGATCTGTTCTTAAGCCTGCAGTGGCCTTCATCCTTTACTCCTCCCATGTTCTGTAAGGAGCCCCTCCTGGTCTCAGACGTCCACAGGCCCCCAGGGAGAAGCACAGTCCAAGGCTGCAACTAAGCATAGATGAAGGATGTCTGCCCAACCCCAGAGGAGCTGGACAACGAGCAGTAAGGGATGCTGTTATTCCAAGTAGCTGTGCTTTCTGACCTCAGGCCCAGAAAGCATGCTTGCTGCTATGGACTGAATCATGTCCTTCAAATACCTGTGTTGAAGCCCTAACCCACAACATGGCTGTATCTAGAGATGGGGGGGGGGGTCTTTAGAAGGTAATTAAGGTTTAACGAGGTCATGCAGGTGGGGTCTTTTGTCTATTAGGATTGCGGCCTTATAAGAAGAGATGAAGAGATCTCTCTTTGCTGCTTGAGGACACAGTGAAAAGGTGGCCGTTGACAAGTCAGAAACAGAGTCCCCACTAGAATGTGATCATGCTGATAGAGTCTCAGACTCTAATACTTGGAGAAATGAAATGTCTGTTGTTCAAGCCATCCAGTATATGGTATTCTGTTACGGCGGCCTGAGCTAAGATACCTGCCAATGGCAATTTTTTTTTTTTCCTGGCATAAAGATTGTAAAATGAACGAAAGATTCTTCCTGAGCTTTGAAAGTGAAAGTCACTCAGTCGTATCTGACTCTGTGACCCCACAGACTATATATATAGTCCATGGAATTCTCCAGGCCACAATACTGGAGTAGGTAGCTTTTCCCTTCTCCAGGGGATCTTCCCAATCCAAGGATCGAACCCATGTCTCCCACATTGCAGGTGGATTTGCAACTGAGCCACAAGGAAAGCCCAAGAATACTGGAGTGGGTAGCCTATCCCTTCTCCAGCGGATCTGCCCAACCCAGGAATTGAACCAGGGTCTCCTACATTGCAGGATTCTTTAACAACTGAGCCATCAGGGAAGCCCAAGCTTTACCAGTATTTATTTATACAACACTGGGATTTTTTAATCAGGTCTCTGAGCATCGTCACTTTCATGACAGATGGGTGAGCCAGCCAGACTGGTTTCTGAGCTAGAATGTAAGAAGAAAATCCAACATATATCTGAGTGTCTTGCTATGCCAGAAATTCTGCTGGGCTCATTATTGTAAACTATCTGAAGAATTCCCATGATAACCTTGTAAAATAGTCACTTATTAATCCCATTTTTCAGATAGAGCACAAAAATCAAAGACATTCACAATCTACCCAGCTGCTAAATGACAAAGCAAAGGTTTAAACAGATTTACAGGCTGTAACACAGAGCTGTTCACACTCTCCCCAGTAACCACAAGATAAATCTTAGATACACACCCATCTCTGCTGCTAGGTGTGCACAGGTCTTTGCAGCAGGAAGATGCAGCAAAGGCAACAAGTAAAGCAGAGAGGACTTGCAACACCTGAGACAAGTCTGCCTGTAACTCATGATCATACAGTCCATACTGAATTCGCTCATTGTAAAACATGGATAATAAAATACCTACCTCGGAGAAACGTTGTAAAGCAGAGATTGGTAAACCAAGGCCTATGAGCTAAATCCAGCCTATGACTGGTTTTGCTACAGTCCAGGAGCAATCACGGGCTTTTAAGTGGTTGGGGGTAAAAAATAGTAGCAGTATATTTCATGACGTGTGAAAACCCTATGAAACTCCAATGTCCATGTCCATACATAAGGTTTTATTGGAACCCAACCAACATCATCCATGTACATTATCCATGGCTGCTTTGCACAGCAGTGGTAGAGCTGAGGACTCGCCACAGAGACGGTACAGCCTGCAAAGCCTAACGTATTTATTCTCTGGCTCTTTTTGCCAACCCCTAAGGTGAAGAACAAGGAGGTCAAACTAGCCCATCCAAAAAGAATATTCCCTGAATATTCACTGGAAGGACTGATGCTGAAAGCTCTAATACTTTGGCCACCTAATGCAAAGAGCCGACTCATTGGAAAAGACATTGATGCTGGGAAAGATTGAGGGCAGGAGGAGAAGGGGACGACAGAGCATGAGATGGCTGGATGGCATCACCAACTCAATGGACCCGAGTTTGAGCAAACCCTAGGAGACAGTGAAGGACAGGGCAGCCTGGTGTGCTGCAGCTCATGGAGTCGCAGAGTCAGACACGATTTGGTGACTGAACAAGGTAAAAAACAAACAAGGGGCATTTAAGTTAACCGAGTTCATGGCTCACCGTACAGTGAGCGCTCTGACTCCACTGGCAGCCCAACCTCTCTGACCTTTACCAGCCTTCAGACTCTAGGTACCCATTAGCTGGCATGGTAGGTAGAGGATCTTGATTCCTAAGATTCATAGCGTGCCTGCCATGGGAAGGCAAATTAATGGTGGGGAAAAAAGCTGATTAAAAGATTTCTCTGCTCCTATAGCGCAGTCCCATGGGTCAGCTGCTGGACTCAACGACAACATGGGTCTGACTTACATGTAAACATGGCAATCAACTCTATTAACAGACAAGCCACAGGGCAAGTCTGATTGAGTGTAGAGCACAACTGATTCCTTACTAATTATCACTGGTTTATTCCTAGTCTTAAGAAACACATCTTAGACAATGGAATGCATTCCTTCTTAAGTGCTTAAGTTTTGTCAAACCCTTACTATGAAGAATGCGCTGATGTGGGCTATTTAATGATAGAAATGATGAGAAAAGGGTGGAAGGCTGAGCTGCGATGTGGATTGCCTGGCCTTACCACCCTGGGACAAAGGTTCACAACCTTGCATGCTGGGGACCTTAGGGGAACGATTAGTTTCCCACACATCACATACAGATAAACAAAATCAATAGTGACAGACAGCCCAGATCTGGGCATTTTTGAGACCAACCATGCTTCGTGTTGGGCTTCCCAGATAGCACTAGTGGTAAAGAACCCGCCTGCCAATGCAGGAGACAAAAGAGATGTGGGTTGGATCCCTGGGTCTCGAAGATCCCCTGGAGGAGGGCATGACAGCCCACTCCAGTATTCTTGCCTGGAGAATCCCACGGACAGAGGAGTCTGCAGGGGCCACAGTCCATGGGGTTGCAGAGTCAGACACGACTGAAGCAACTTAGCACACACGCAAGCTTCCTGTTGGTTCACCAGCTATGTGAGCAGCCTCCCAAACGAAGCCTGGCAGAGGTAATAATCACGACAGCAGTATTAAAAATGACATCACACCCATGTTCGTTGCAGCATTATTGACAACAAGCAGGCGGGATGCAACCTGAATGTTGATTGACAGATGAATGGGTAAGCAAAGTGTGATGGAGCCAACAAGGGAATAGTATTCAGCCTTAACAAAGAAAGGACATTCTGACACATGCTTCAACATGGATGGACCTTGAGAACATCACACTAGGTGAAATAAGCCAGACACAAACCAGCAAACACTGTGTGACGCCACTTACATGAGGTCTCTAAAGTGATCAAACTCATAGAAACAGAAGGTAGAATGGTGATCACCAGGCCTGGGGGGAGGAGGAAAGGAGGTAGCTGTTGATTGGGTGCAGAGTTTCAGTCTTATACAATGAAAGTCCTCTCTGTTGCACAACAATGAACATACATCACACTATTGTACTGCACATTTACTTAAAAATGGCTAAGACGGTAAATTTCACTGACCATAGTGAAAAAAATAGTAATGATGATAATAATAACAATAAAGATTTATTGAAACAAATCCAAGCCCATTCATTTACACTCCAAGGGAAGAGCTGAAGAGCTGGAGTAGAAACACTCTGGCATGTAAAGTCTATTCTAGTATTCACTATCTGGCCCTTGACAAACAAAGATTTGCCGCTCCCTGCTTTAGAATGTGGGCCTTGTTCACTATTGTGTCCACAGGAACTAGAGCACTCTGATGTACGGCAAGCTCTCAGGTAGTGGCCTATATTTGTAACAATTAGCTTCTATGTCTTTAAGCCATCAATAATGGGTTTAGTGAATTTTGCAGTTGAACACACTCCAAAACATTATAATAAGCAAACAATGAAATCATAAAAATCAAGCTTGATAAAAACTGGAACAAGTCATCTCTGAAAGATCAACAGGTTTGCAAACCCTAGCTAAAGAGAAACACCCACAGCCAATACAAAAGGCACCGAGCTTGAGGTCGGAAGATGTGGTTAGAAGCCTAGCTCTGCGGATTGCTAACTGGGTGACCCAGAAACGGAACAATCCTCTTGCTATCCAGTCTTGGTACCCTCACCACTGCTAATTTACAGTTGAGAAAAGAAACTTCAGGAGGATCAGAACAGGATAAGACTGGAGAGTCAGGAAAACCACTGGAACTCTGAGTAATGCAGGCAGGTTGTTAAAAATAATGAGAGAACAAATCTTCAGGTGTTTTGAGAATCATCATTGTAACACAAAACAAGTTTAAGAAACAATGTTCCACCGTACTTGCTACATGGTCTGATAATTATTTGCTTCCTTATCAACTCTCCTAAGCAGGCACCTCTAATGACTGCAAACAGTAACTACTGCTGGCAGGCTGTCCCTTCATAGCACGTGTCTTCTACTGTATGAAATCTGATGCTGGACCTGGCACTGGCACAAATGTTAGACGCATAAATGAATGTGGAATTAGATGTGGCCCCTCTGTGTTCATCTGTCACATCAGAAAGAAGACTGGGAGTCAGGGCAGCTTCGATTTAACGTAAGCACCAGAAAATGGCCAAGAAGGCTTAGAAAGGGAAAGTGAAAGTCGCTCAGTCGTGTCCGACTCTTTGCGACTCCATGGAATTCTCCAGGCCAGAATACTGAAATGGGTAGCTTTTCCCTTCTCCAGGGGATCTTCCCAACCCAGGGATTTAAACCCAGGTCTCCCACATTGCGAGTCGATTCTTTACCAGCTGAGCCACAAGGGAAGCCCAAGAATACTGGAGTGGGTAGCCTATCCCTTCTCCAGTGGATCTTCCTGAACCAGAAATTAAACCAGGGTCTTCTGCATTGCAGGTGGATTCTTTACCAACTGAGCTATCAGGGAAGCCCAGAAGGCTTAGAGGTTAGAAGTATGTTGAGAAAAACACAGTTTGTGCCCATCTTTAGATACATGTTAGATCCCTTAGCCTCCCCTTGTTCCAATCTCTTTCTGCACCATAAATCAGATCATATCACACTCTTTAAAATACATTAACAGCTTCCCAACCATATTAGCTCAGTACAGAGCTGTGCTGTCCCCACACACGTGACCACCAAGCACTCAAAATACAGCTGGTCTGGCTGTGACTGTCACATACATATCGGATTCAAAGACTGAGCAGGAAAAAAAAAAAAATTGTAAAATCTCACATTCATAGGTTTTGATTTTTTTTTCATGTTGAAATGATGATGATTTTAGACGTTTTCTATCAAATTAAATTAATTTCACTTGTTACAAACTTTGAAAACATTAACTGCTAGAAACCTTGCAATGAAGTTTGTGCCTCGTATTCTATTGCCACCGGATAGTAATGGTACAGAAAGGCCTTTGAGATAGACCCTGCTCACCTTTCAGTGTTTTATCTTTCGCTCCTTCACCTCCCTCTAAGCTTCAGCTTCATCTGCAGGTTCCTGAATAGCCTACTTGCTCCCTGGGCTTTGGGCATCTGATGCCCCACTCCCTGGAACATCCTTTCAGGTCAACTCCTACTGGCCTCAGAAGACTCAGTTTCGCGGGACGCGGGAAGGATTTCCTGAACACAAATGTCGTCTGCTGTCCCCAGTGCCCCTCGCCCCGTGCTTCCAGTGGACTGTGTACCACATGTCTTGAACTGGCCACTGACTCAGTTTGATTGTTGTTTAGTTCCTCAGGTGTGTCCGACACTTTGCGGCCCCATAGACTAAGGCCCACCAGGCTCCTCTGTCCATGGGATTCTCCAGGCAAGAATATTGGAGTTGGTTGACATTTCCTTCTCCAAAGACTCAGTTTGATGCCCCATCTGGATCCTACATTCTCTTCATCTCCCTCCTGTTGGGTCCCCCGTGGCCAGCAAAAGTTCTAGGCACTCAGTGTGAAATGAATGAAAAAGTAAATAGAAACGTAGTCAATGAATTTATACCCTAAAAGGGTGCCTCATAAGAGGCGGACTAACGTACAACGTGGAGAAAGTGCCATCCGTCAAAAGAGAAAAAAGTAACAATAAGTTATAATCTGAACTTTGGGATCAAATCAATGAAACCTTTTTAAAGACCTACATGACATATTTAGCAAACTTTAAATGCTTGACCAACAACAACACTCTAACGCAGGCAACTATACTCCAAAAAAAATTAAAAAAAAAAAAAAGGCTTGAATTCATAGATGATACAATTCTGTGCCTTTGGATCTGAACTGAGATAAATCCTTGACCATGAATGCAAACACGAATGCATCAGTATGTTCACTGGAGCATCATTTGTAATAGCAAACAATTCGGTACCATCTAAGTATCCCACCCTTTACAGCAAATATTGTTAACCGATGGTATATCCATTCAGTGGAATAGTATGAAACTGTGAAAAGGAAGGAAGCAGACTATGTGCTGAAAAGGAAAGATCTCAGGGTATATGAACAGTGTGTGGGTGGAGTACAGGGCACTGTGTCTTGAGTCTTCCTATTGTCGATCTCAAAACTATGTGTCTGTGTGCACATATACACAGGAAGGATACACAAGACGCTGGCGATGGTGGTTTCAGGAGGGAGAGGGGCCAGGAGAGGATGAGAGAGAGGTAGCCTGCACTGCATATTCTTACTGGACTTGCTCATCATACATGCATATTACTTTCAAAAACAGATCATCAACGGCTTTCCTGGTACTTTTTCTGGTGTACATTTCCGTCAGGCCCAGAGAGGTCCCAATTATTTCCCTGTTCTAAGTCGAACAGATGGTAAAATAGCAATGCTTCATGGACATCACCTACCGTGATCTTCTTGTGGTCGGGAAACTCGAGGCCAAAATAGTCTCCTTCCACAAGGTTGAGGTGGCTGCACACAGCATCCAGCAGCACTTTTCCGGGAGCTCTTTGCTGGGAACAGAAAGAGCAGGAGTTACGCCCTCTGCGACGGGCAGCTACGGAAACAAACCACGACTCCCACTGCAGGAGGCCTCTCACTCCCAGGTCCAGAACGGCTCCCACCCACCGCCCCGCGGCACCCAGGCCACCAGCCCGTCTGCGCACGCTGCTGGCTCCCGTTCCGTGCTGCTCTCATGCTGAGAGGCTGATCTCTGCCATCTTTTCCTCACCCCAATGCCAGGCACTATGCCCCTTAAATAAAATTAGACAAATACCGTACGGTATCACTTGCGTGTGCAATGTAAAATATGACACAAATGAACTTATCTACAAAACAGAAACAGACTCACAGACAGAGAGCAGACTTGTGGTTGCCAAGCAGGAGGGGGTGGATTGGGAGCCTGGGATTAAGAGATGCAAACTACCATACAGACGATGGAGAAACCAGAAGGTCCTACTGTAGAGCACAGGGCACTCCATTCACTATCCTGTGATAAGCCATCATGGAAAAGAACTGTGTGTATAGGTATAACAACCCCTTTGCAGTACAGCAGGGATACACTGTAAAATCAACTTCAAGAGAATACAGTTTAAAAAATACACTTTATTTTTTAGAGCAGTTTACAGAAAGTTGAGCAGGAAGTGCGTACCCAGAGTACAAGTGCAGACCAGGTACCCACCATACCCAGGGTCTCCTCTTACTGCCACCTGGGATTAGCGTGGTACATTTGCTACAACTGTTGAGCCAACATTAACACATATCACCACAGGAAGACCACAGCACACATTAGGATTCACTCTGTGTCTACAGTTTTATGGGTTTGACAAAGGCATAACATCCTAAAGCCCCCATCACAGGGTCACAAGGGTGAGTTTCATCAGCCCAAAACATCCACTGTGCTCCTCTCTTCCACCCCTCCTCCTTCCCCTTCCCCAAGCCCCTGGCAACCACTGATCTTTGTACGGTCTACAGTTTCGTCCCTTCCACGATGTCATATAGCTGGAATCATACAGTATGGAGATTTTCCAGACTGGTGTTTCTCACTTAGTGTCATAAATATAAAATTCCCCCCATTCTTGTCATGGCATCCTAGTCATTTCTTTTTATTGCTGAATAATATGCCACTGCCTGAGTGGACCACAGTTTGCTTATCCATTCGTCTACTGAAGGATATCTCGGTTGCCCCAATTTTAGCAATTACGAATAAAGTTGCTACAAATATTGTTTGTGTGGGTTTTGTGTGGATGGAAGCTTTTATGATCCCATGCCTACTTTGTGACAGTTGAAAGCCTGTCCCTGGTTCCTCTCCCTCCCCACCAAATGTGGCAGAATGCATGGCTTTCTTCTCTAGACTTTGCACAGGCTCATCCAGACTTCATATGCATGAGCATAAAAGCCATAGGTTATGCTTTTTTCTATTTATTTAAATTAAAAAAAATTTTTTTACAACATTGTATTGGTTTCTGCCATACAACAAAGCCAGAAAGAGAAGAACAAATAGAGTGTTTTTAAGGCCATGGGTTCTTAATCACCTTACCTAGGATGCCCAGTAAAAGAAGAAATGAATACAATCATTCATTCTATCATATTCTATTAATATGTAGTTAAGTATCCACAAGTCTGTCTAATGAAACTCTGGGCTACATGTTCACCCTTCTGTTCCTACTGGCAGAGTCCCTGGAACTCCTCCAATGTCTGCTGAAATCCATATTACACATACATATTCTATACCTTGAGTCTATAGAGAAAGGGAAAAAGATATGCAAGAATCCATTGTCTACCCTCAACAGCTTAGCATCATATGCCTTGGTTTCTTTTCACTCTCTGGTCAATTCTTAAGGGAAAGAAAGTGAAAGTAGAAGTCGCTCAGTCATGTCCGGACTATACAGTCCATGGAATTCTCCAGGCCAGAACACCGGTGTGGGTAGCCTTTCCCTTCTCCAGGGGGACCTTCCCAACCCAGGGATTGAACCCACGTCTTCCACATTGCATGGGGATTCTTCACCAGCTGAGCCACTAAGGAAGCCCCAAAACTATGGAACGCTTCACAAATATCTGCTAATCTATGTATCGTTCCAATTTTAGTATATGTGCTGCTGCTGAAGCGAACACCAATTCTTTAAGACCCACTTGCAAAACAGATGCAATTCCACCACACAGATCAAACCCAGCAAGAAAAAATGTTTCAAACACCTTGTCATCTCCAGTTACTGGTTTTATACTTTCACCTCCCTTCTCCAAAGAGCAAAGCAATTTAGAAGCCAACGGAGTAATGCAGGAGACTGAAGGCAGTAGGAGTCAGACCCTGACAAGTGCAATGACGGGCACGTCCATTAGACCGCCCAACAGCATGACCTGAGGAGCCAGCAATAAAGCATCTCTCTTCTTTTTAAACAGACACCACTTTATGTTCCTATATTCCTCATCGCTGGAATTCAGAAGATGCTCACAGCTATCTAAAGGCATTTGGTAGTCTCCATGCATAATCTCAAACTCTCAAGGCTCTAGACATTGAATGCCCGGTCCAAGGGTAACTGGGAGAGTCGCCTCAATTACCCCACTGGCACAACTAACACGTGAGGTGTGTAAACCCCATTCGTGTCAATCAAACAGATCCCCGCCACCCTATTCAGCACATACGTGCGTGTCCAACTCTGCAACCGTAAGGTTCCAGACCTCCTTACAGTTCCAATGCCCATGGGATTTCCCAGGCAAGAATACCACCAGAGTAGGTTGCCATTTCCTTCTCTAGGGGATCTTCCTGACCTAGGGATCAAACCTGTGTCTCCTGCATTGGCAGGTGGATTCTTTACCACTGAGCCACGTGGGAAGTCCCCCACCCAGCGCACGCGCGTGCGCACACACACACACACACACACACACCTGCATTTATCCAGTGTTAGCAGCTGCATGGACTACTGGTCACCAATCTTATTTCTCACCTCTCTGGCAGAGCAATGTTATACTCAGAGCACTTGGGAATTCACTAGCCAGGCCCACGGGGTCCTTGGGTTCAAATTCTCACACCTGCCTCCATAGAGTTACATGAAGAACAGACATGGCTCCTTGTTCAAGGGCCTCCTCTCCATCCAGCAGAATCTGCAGACACCAGCTAACAAAAACACGATAGGAAAGGGTTGGGCGCTGAGAGGTTGTGGAAGAATTCCTGTATTGTTGAGTTTTCTTTTTTTTTAACAAGAAGACCATATTCTAGTTTCACAATTCTTCTTTCTCACCATTCTTGACATTTCCTACTTGTCTTAAAACGCAGCACCATTTATCTGACCAGCTGGTAAGCACTCACTGTCTTCCAAAGAATTCCTGGAACTAAGTGAATTTGATAACTTCATCTAGATTTAAAGGGACTGGGAAAGGAGTCTTTACAATTCAACGCTGAAAGTCTAAACAAGTTAAAAAAAAAATCAGAAATCAGCATACAATGGATGCCTTTATAGAACGATGTTCAACTTGGTGGAACATACTGAGGAGAGAGAGTATTACCGCTGAATTAGGTCCTTGACGGAGTCGACAGGGATTTTTGTGACCATACTGAGCACATGCTGGTAAAAAAAAGAAGGTGGAAATAGATGTTTGGAGTCAATTTAGTTAATACGTGACATAAGCTTTATCTCAAGTCTTAAAAATTTCCTTAAAATTTATTACTTTGTACAAATCTTTGACACAAAATGACTTTTCAGTGGGACCCCAGGTTTTATATAGGGAGAAGTTACTTTCAAGTTTGGGCTTCCCTGGTGACTCAGATGGTAAAGAATCTGCCCATAAATGCAGGAGACTCAAGAGATGAAGGTTTGATCCTGGGTCGGGGAGATCTCCTGGAGAAGGGAAAGGCTACCCAACTCCAGTTTTCTAGCCGGGAGAATTCCACGGACAGGGGAGCCTGGTGGGCTACAGTCCATGGGGTCGCAAAGAGTCAGACATGACTAACAATTTCATACTTTTCACTTGACTGAAATTACAGCTCTTAAAATTGGCCTGTAAAATAATGTCTTTAAGGCATTATATGAATTCTCCTGTGAACACCAGCTATCATCAGGGATATAAGGAAAGCCAGCAGGTAGCATCACTAGAAAGTATTTCTAAGGGTTGGAAAGCAGTCACTACAGGACAACTGCATGGGAAAATGGACACAGCGTTAACATCTCAATGTACACCAGGCAGCTATGCCTAAAATGTTTCTAGACATCACAACAGCAAAGTTCAGGGACCCTGTTCTCTTCTAGGAGTTAGCGTAGAGACGTCTGGGTTTCATTAATGCACCCAGAGCTGAATTCAGCTTCAGAGGCGGCACCTCAGAGAAGCCAGAGAAGTTTTATCCACATTCTTAAAGAAAAGTTATCCCCTCATTTCTTCCAACAGTAGATTCACTCCATTAATCTTCAACATCCTTTCTTTATGCTTGTCTCCAAGGAATTCTGCTCAAAAATCACACCACGGAATGTAAAATGCATGGTTGCACAACCCTGTGAATGTACTTAATACCTCTGAATTGCATACTTAAGAATGGCTAAAATGGTAAATCTGTGCTGTGCTCATTTTACCAAAATTTAACAATGCAGAAGAAAGAAGACCAGAAAAAAAATAATATAAACAGAGGATGGTACTCACATCTACAAATGATGGAAGAGGGTTACTCACAATACAGTCTGTTTAAAAACTATTTTTAAACACAAAAAAACAAAGAATCCACTTCCTTTACATTAGATCTTAGAACAACACTGAGGGTGGTAGGACCCAGCTCAACTTGAGTGGCTGTAAAGAGCCTTACCACGTGGGGGAAATGAGCGAATATCCATGCCTGTGACAAAGGGTGGTTAGTATTTGACAGCACAAAGGGCTCTTTCACCTGTCTGGCAAAAAAGAAAAAAAAAAAAAAGGCATGATATGAACACTGTTGGAAGTAAGCACAAATTATGCACCTGGGGCAGGCTTTGCAGTAGACGGATGATGGAACTCCACAGCTACAAGTCCACCAGTCCTCTGCTGCTAAAACAAACCTGTGAGTCAGTAAAGTCTGCACGTGGGGAAAAGTGGCAAAAGCACAGATTAAGTTGGCAGAACACAAAGAAGAGACGCTCAGAACATTCATTTGTAAAGGCACTTTCTCAAAGAGCAGTTTACTTTAAGCAACACAGAGACTTACATTTATGACTGACTTATACATGAGGAAGGAAAACCTATACACGTTTATAGTGGTTTAACATGAAAGAGACCTTACAATGAATGTTTTTCTAATTGTTCCCAAGTGTTTCTATTGGGGCTGAGAGGCCAGCCCTCTGAGACTCCCAGAGCCTCTAAGAAACCAAGAGTCTGGCAACCCCACACATGGCCAGTCTGGATTCAAACAGTTCAGAAGTATACTCCTTACAGAGAAGAAACCAAATCGTAATCATATGTTATATTTGAGGGAACAAATTGGTGATTAGTGAAACCACATAATCAAATTTTGATCACTTTTTATTATTGGCTACTTTCAATTATGCTCCAAGAGGCATGTGAATTTTAACCTGATGCACAAATAAGTGGTTGAATGCTTACTGGCGTCCCCACCGCTTTCTCCATTTTGAACAGGCTTTTCATGGAATCCTATAAAATTAAATTTTGGGAGGAGGTTTACATTCTTGGGGAGTGTCTGGCAATGAAGCACTGAATAATAAATAGTACGAATTCACACAGAGCTTCAAGCTATTAAAAATGGTGAATCAAAGTCGCTTTGGTTTATTGTGCCTTTAAAGTATGTCTGTGCCTTCAGGTTATTTCTGTCACATCAAGTTTTATGAGAAAATATTTTCTTTCTCCTCTCTTTCTGGGTTGGGAGTGTCTTCTATACCCTTCCCACCTCCTCCATGGAGCTGAACAAAGGAGTCACCTCACTTGATACAAGCTAACTTCTGCCTTGCTGAAATAATCTCACAGATAGAAATGGATGAAGATAACATTTGACCAAGTTCACAAAACGTGCATCTGCTGAGATTTCAGAGAGCGGTTTCTGGGAAGTATTTTGTTTTTCTCTCATTTGGGATTAACGTAACCATGACAACCAGGGCATGCTCTTCTCCCGCAAGAGGGAATGGCTCTCTCAAAGGCCTCCGCCCCCTTTTCCTACCATTACTACCCATTAGAACATTGTTCAGATTTCCACAGTCCACTAGCCCTCCACACAGGCACTGTTAACACTGCAAATTCTCCTCCTGGCCCTTTGGCAGGTTTTGAACAGCTGGGTGGAAGTATTAATAGCTATGATGGCTTAAGAAGCCTGGGGTACAGAGGGATGGAATCGGGAGGGAGGTGGGAGGGGGGTTCTGGAAGGGGAACACATGTATACCCATGGTGGATTCATGTCAATGTATGGCAAAACCAACACGATAATGTAAAGAAAAAAATAGATGAATAAATTAAAAAAAAAAGAAGCAGCCTGGGGTACATTTGTCAAGTGAGTAGCCACATACAGGCACTGTGCTAGGGGCCGAGGGAATGGAGATCAATTCAACACTCTCTCTCTCTCTGAGTCAAGGGTCAGACACTAAAGTGACAAAGTGACTTAATTAGAATGTATGATAAGTGCTAAGTTAGACACACACACACAAACAGGGCATGCACACTCTGGCATCATTTCTTAGAAGGATACTAATCCTATGTGATCAGGGCTACACTCCTATGACCTCATTTGGACTTATCTACCTCCTTATTCCAAATACAGCCCCAGTGGGAGTGAAGGTGGCCAGGAACGAATTACGGAAACAGGGGACACCATTCAGTCCACGGTACATGGGGCCATGAAAGGACTGGAGATGCTGTCGACCCCTTAGGATCAATGGGAGAAAGAAAGAAAACTCTGACTGCAAAGTATGTAGCCAAGAGCCTGGCACGGAACACGACTTCTCTGGTACCGTAGTTTCTACTGTAATGGGAAAATGCTAGCCGATAGAATAAAGGGCGGGGGAATGGGTTGACAGTGAGGAAAGTGAAGTCACTCAGTTGTGTCCGACTCTTTGCGACCCAGTGGAATTGTAGCCCACCAGGCTCCTCCGTCCGTGCAGTTCTCCAGACAAGAATACTGGAGTGGGTTGCCATTTCCTTCTCCAGGGGATCTTCCCGACCCAGGGATCAAACCTGGGTTTCCCACGTTGCAGGCAGACGCTTTACGCTCTGAGCCACCTTCCAGCCCCACAGACATGTGTCTGCACCGTCGTGGGATGGCAAGCCCATCTGTGTGGTGCTCGGTGCGTGACCGTGTCGCCAAGGGCAGGGTTCAGAGTCGGGTATGCTTACTCTGCCCTAGAACTCCACCGGAGGTGACCAGAGCAGAGCCTCTCCCATCTGTGTGCCCAGCAATCACCCGAGGACCCTGATAAGCTACAGCTGCTGATTCGGGAGGGCTGGGGTGAACCCTGAGAGTCTGCATTTCTAAGAAGCTCTCAGGGATGCTGCAAAGGCTCGGTTTGAGAGCAAGGGGCCAGTCATACCGCTACGTGGATATGGGCCTGCCCTGGTGGCTCAGATGGTGAAGAATACACCCAGTGCAGCAGACCTGGGTTTGATCCCTGGGTCGGGAAGATCCCCTGGAGAAGGGAAGGGCTGCCAACTCTAGTATTCTTGCCTGGAGAGCTTCCATGGACAGAAGAGCTTGGCGGGCTACAGTCCATGGGGTCAACAAAGAGTCGGACACGACTGAGTGACTAACACTCACTCACTCACCAGGCAGGGCTGGCCCACTGGGAGGTCTCTGGCTCCAATCTCCATTTGGGGATAACTTCAAGCTTGAGACTCAGCAAAAAAAAATACCAAACCTACTGTTATGTGCTGAAATGTGTCTCAAACATAAACAAACAAATAAAGTGGACGGATGGTAAAAATAAATAAATAAAGGCAATACGCAGTTCCAGCTTGACCCTGGACAGAATCTTGAGATGAGGAAGAAAAGATTGCTTTAAACAAAACAACACAACTTTGGGACAATTAACACATTTTGCAAATGGAATGTAAATTTGTAAAACAGTATACACAGGTTAAATTTTCTGAATTTGATAACCATACTGTGTTCATGTAAGAAAATGTGCTTGTCCTTAGGAAACAGATCTGAAGTATTTAGGGATAAAGTGAAAAGTGATATCTAACTTACTTCTCAAATGGTTAAGACAAAGATAATGTTAATCTGAGTGTGTGCGCATGTGTGTGAGAAAGAGTGAGACAGAGTGAGAGAGAGAGAGAATATGACAAAAAAATCAACAATTCGTTCTTCTGCACCAAGAATATCTGAGACGTCTTTGTATACTGCAATTCTGTAATTCTGAAGATAATCAAAATAAAAAGTCAGAAATACTATTAAAGAAAAAAAAAAGATATGAACTCCTAACTCGTGGTCCCTGTGAATGGAAGCAGGGTCCCTTCAGAGGTGACTGAGTGAAGTTGACGTCATTAGGGTGGGCCCTAGCCCAACATGATGAATGTCCTTAGAAGATGGTGTAAAGACAGACACAGACACATGTGTCATGACCGAGGCAGAGACAAGGGATGTGGTGGCGAGCCAAGGCCCGCAGGATGGACGGCCCCCACCAGAGGCTCAGAGGGAACATGGCCCTGCTGGTGCCTTGATGCTGAACTTCTGGCCTCCAGCAATGCGAGAGAAGACATTTCGGATGTCTCAAGCCACCAGTTTGTGGTTCTTTGTTACAGGAGCACTATCCAACTCCTACGGCCACCTTCCATGGGGCTGCCACCGGCCTTTCGGGCATAAGGGGGCACAGATCCCACAGTTACATGATGAACCTCACTGCCCCTTGTAAAAGAAGAAAAATCAAATAAACTCCGTAAGCAGTAGACTGATGATAGGAGGTGATTGATTTTTTCCGACTAATTATTAAAAGGTGTTCCTCTTTTTCCTGTTGCTGTGCTAGTTGCTCAGTCCTGTCCGACTCTTTGCTACATCGTGGACTCTTGCCCACCAGGCTCCCCTGTCCATGGGACTCTCCAGCCAAGAATGCGGCAGTGGGTGGCCATGTCCTCCTCCAGGGAATCTTCCCAACCCAGGGATCAAACCCAAGTCTCCTGCACTGCAGGTAGATTCTTTATCATCTGAGCCACCAGGGAAGCCCAAGAATGATGGAGTTGGTAACCTACCCCTTCTCCAGGGGATCTTCCAGACCCAGGAATCGAACCAGGGTCTCCTGCATTGCAGGCAGATTCTTTACCAGCTGAGCTACCAGGGAAGCCCAGCTGCTGGTCTAGATATGAGCTGTGTTCTACAATCAAAATTCCTTTTATATTCTAGTCTCTTCTGGACCCTTCTGCCCATGAGTGGGGAGAACTGGGGTCCAGGCTGGGGGGTCACCCAGCTCACACATGCTCTCCCCATCCTTGTCCTCCATCCAGGGCTCCCCCTTCCTGCCCCCCCCACCCCGAGGATGTATCAGGAGCTGCCACTGAACGAAGCAGAGGGCCAAGAATACAACTCAAGAAATCCTCACTGGCCTATCCACAAATACATTTTTCTTAGAAATTTTACAAGGCTACCGCCAGACTGTGCCCAATATAATTGATTGGGAAGATGATATCTGGATTTCCCTGGTGGTCCAGTGATTCAGAATCTGCCTTCCAATGCAGGGGACATGGGTCCAATTCCTGGTCCAGGAAGATTCCATGTGCCGCGGGGCAACTGAGCCCACGAACCACAATTATGGAAGCCCGCAGCCCGCACACCCTGGAGCCTGTGCTCGGCAACAAGAGATGCCACCACAATGAGAAAGGCGAGCCCCACAGCCAGAGAGGAGCCCCCGCTCTCCGCAAGTAGATAAAGACCACGGGAAACAACAAAGACCCAGCGCAGCCAAATATGTGTGTGCTCAGTCGTGCCCGACTCTTTGCGGCCCCATGGACTGTAGCCGCCAGGCTCCTCTGTCGATGGGATTCTCCAGGCAAGAATTCTGGAGTGGACTGCCATTTCCTCCTCCAGGGGAATCTTCCCGACCCAGGGACGGAACCATGTCTCCTATGTCTCCTACACTGGCAGGCAGATTCTTTACCACCAGTGCCACCTGGGTTGGCAGGGAAGCCCAGCCAAAAGTAAATAAATAAAAGAAGATGCAGCTAACGATGGCAGACTGAATACTTGCAGCTCATCTCCACAATACCCAGTAACCTTGATTTTTTAAAAAAAAAAAAGAAACAAGGAATAAATCCATAGAACAGATAAAATGAGAAGACAGACAGCAGGTGACAGATTTCCCCCAAATTCTAGAAGATGACAGAGGAGCACACTGCAGTCTAATTACAGAGGAGAAGAGACCCAGCAATAAGGGAGCAGCCTAATTCCGTAGAACTCCCCAAAAGGTCAGGAGTGGGAGACGCCAGGTCCTTCCGCTGCTGCAGGGTAGAGTTAAAAACTTTTAAAAACACTGTAATTTGTATCCTCATATAGCTCAGAGTTTATAAGGAACATTACCCCAGGAGGTTATAAAAAGGAGTATTTGGTTAACGAGAAAGAACTCTTTGGGGGAAAAAAATAAAGCACAGCAGAAATAAAAATGTCATGGAGAGAGTTTAAAGACACAGTTGAAAATTCTCCTGGAAACCAGACCAGGTGACAAATGAATGAATGGAGTGAGGGGAGGAGGCGAGACATTTAGAGGGTCAGCAACTGAACCAACCCTGGGACCCCTACAAAAGGGACCCCTACAAAAGAGACCCCAGGGGAAGGGGAATGATGCAAGAATAATGTAAGGAAGTTTCCAAGACTGAAAAAGGGTCAGAGGGTATCTCGCAGAATGAATGAGTATAATCTATTTCAAGGCAAATCATTGGAAAACTTGGGAATACCAGGAAAGACAAAGGATTCTAAAAGTAACGAGTGTGTGCGTGTGCTAAATCGCTTCAGTTGTGTCCAACTCCTTGCGACCCCATGGACTGTAGCCTGCCAGGCTCCTTGGTCCATGGGATTCTCCAGGCAAGAATACTGGAAGGGGTAGCCTTTCCCTTCTCTAGGGGATCTTCCCAACCCAGAGATCAAACCCAGGTCTCCTGCACTGAAGGCAGATTCTTTACCAGCTGAGCTACCAGGTAAGGGTTTTTTTTTTTTTTAAACCATTAGTGCCACCTGGGAAGCCCAAAACTAATAAGAAAAACAAAGGCTAGAGAATTTTAAGTGCTCAGGACTTCTGGGCAGTAGGCTGGAAGCCGGAACAGAGTCCCAACCATATCCTCTTACGGGGTATCACTAATAATGTCTGTGTGATGTGCAAGAGTCAATGAAGATGCACCGGCCCAGGGGGTGGGTGTGTGGGGGTGGGTGTGTGCTGAGACTTCAATGCAGCTTCAGAGAATCTGCTTCCAAGACTGTATTTCCCTCTTTTCTCCTCTAAGACTCCCAAGCCCAATTCTGAGGACACAAACTGTCCAGGAGAAAACGTGCTGGTAAAACCAAGGAGAGAGGCTGCGTCTGTCAGTGTTGTGACTTGGGGTGCCCAGACCAGTCCGGAGGGCACAGGGGCTGATACATAGTCAGTGTGGCCGTAGTGTAACACAGCCCCCGCGGGCAGGCTGAGTGTCACATGAACCAACAGTGACCCACTGCAAAGGCAGGACTCCTTAGTCAACCAAGAAATCTGACAGTTGAAATGTGGGGGATGTTTCTCATGCTGTGTCTCCAGCCCTGGGGGGCCTCAGAGAAGCACTGTAATAAAATTGTGAAGAACACGAACTCGGGGCCATCTGCCTTCTTGCACATCCCATATCTCCACTTCAGGCACTGTGACCTGGGATGTGTTAAGTCTTTGGGCCTCAGCTTCTACTTCTGTAGAATGGGTGCATGACAAAGATGAAACAACTCAGTATATAGCTAACCTGAGGACAGTATGGTATCCAGAGCAAAGAAAGCTCTCTCCCTGGTATTAGCTATGAGGAGGAGGAGAAGGGGGAGGAAAAGGGGATGGAGGCAGGTGCGATGGAGGAGGGGGGAAGGAAGAGAGGGTGAGGATGGGGGGAGGGGGGAGGGAAGGGGAGGAGAGAGGAGGAGGGGAAGAAGGGAATGACTCAAAGCCCAACAGCAGAGCCAGTGGCAGCCCTGGCTGTGAACAGCGTGATCTCCATTGCTGTGAGATGCCAAGCAGAGCAAGAACAGGAACCACAACGGTGAAACCAGGGTCTGTGGAGCCAGGACAAGGCTTTCATTCTGGGAGAAGGGAGCTAAATACAGAGGCCGGCCCATCTACTAGGCTCACAAACGCGCCAATTCTTCCTTGGCACCTCGGCTCCAAGGGTGGGCACGGCGTCTGGCAGGTCCACACTGAGCTCCTGTTCCCTCCCCACTGAGCCCCCGCATTTAGAGCGCTCATTAAACACACTTCGGCTTGGGTTTCAGAGTCCCGGCTCTGGGCTGCGATGAGAAAGGGCCCTTTCAGCAGCTTTGCTGCCACTCAGCTATGTTAAAACTGCCCACCTGCCTTCACCTCCAAGACATCGTGTGTGTGTGTGTGTGTGTGTGTGTGTGTGTGTGTGTGTGTGTGTG
>ML660218.1:1523192-1571549 GCA_007570785.1 Antilocapra americana | reverse complement strand
TGTGTGTGTGTGTGTGTGTGTGTGTGTGTGTGTGTGTGTGTGTGTGTACGTACATACGGTGAAGGACTTCTACTGCTTTCATGCAAACTTGTTATATGTGGACAAAAAAAGACAAATATTGACGGAGAAATGGGCTACTCATAGTGCAGGGTTTGTGCTCCTGACATTGAACAATTCACTGTCTTTCAATCACTTTTCGAAATAGATGAAAATGAAAAAGTCCAAGATTTACTGACACTTTGTTTCTTTAAATATTCACTAGACGGGACAAAGGATCCCACAGGGAATGAAGGAGGCAAGTGCAAACCAGAGGGTGTTAAGGAAAAAGCACTGGACACTTTCTTTCCAACAACAAAAACGTGCTCGCCTATTTCTCACGTCTATGCAGTTTGGCGCTTTTCTCTGGACTTGATGGTCTAATTAAACCTCAAAAGTGCATTCAGCCCCTTGAGCCCAAACTCTCTGAACTCTCTGAAAATACACCTAATATCATACCTTAGCCTCCAAAATTAGTACCCCAAAGGAGGAAGAAAGGCAGATATTTGATTGAATTTAGCTTAACATTTCAACAGAAAGGTGAAGACGCTGTAAACCCAGGTCACCAAATGACCCCTGTGGTCCCTGGCTCTCGATTTTTCTTCACTTGCAGACAGCTCTTCAATCGTGTTTCTGAAACACAAGCTTCCCCCAAACCAATCACCAAGGCTCTTGGAGAACCTCTGAGAATGTCAAGTGAAAGAAAAATCATTTTGTGTGTCTATAGACACTTTCAGCAGAAAACATTTTTAATGTTTTTCAGTTAGTGGGGAGAACTAACCCCACTTAGTTCTAGCAAATGAAAACTAACCATTTTCTCAATCTTGAAGAGGGATTTTAAAATTATCTCTTCTGCAGAAGCTTTCAAAGTTAAAAATATGTAAATCAAAGGGCAAAAACACCGCTTTTTGCATGCTCTAAGAATCCTTGGCTCTGGGAAAGTCCTGGGTGCTCCAGTGGTTAGGACTCAGTGCTTTCACTGCCGGGCCCTGGGTTCAGTCCCTGGTCAGGGGACTAAGATTCCCCACAAGCTGCTACTATTATATTTTCATCTTTTTGATGTACCTCCCAGGCTTGAGAGTCTGTTAACTGTGGAAGTGACGGGAGTGGGGTGGGCTCTAGAGCCGGGTTTATGTATTTTGCAAGGAGGTCAGAGTTCTAGGAGAAGAGCTAGGACTTCTCCTTTGAAACACTGGAAAGTTGGGATGAATGGGAAGCACAGAGGCGCTAGACTTGAAGAAACAAGTCAAGTTGACAACAAAAAATACAAGATACATATCTGAGAGACTGAAAGTAGAACGGAGGTCCCCAGGGACAGGGAGTCAGTGGGGACAAGGGGTCCTTGATTAACGGGTATAGAGCTCAGTGGGGGGAAATGAAAGGAGATCTGGAGCTGGATGGGGGTGAGGGGTGCACAACAATGAGAGTGGACTTACTGCCACTGAACTGGACACTTAAAAATGCTACAAAGATGGCAAATCTTATACGGTCATTTTCGGTGTGTTTCATCACAGTAAGAATAAATGGAAAAAATTTATTTATTTTTTTAGCTCTGACAATCTATGGAAGGAACTGGTAGGTTTAGGGGTGAGGGGTAAGAAAAAGGCAAGGACCATAAAAAGCATTTGCACCACAAAGGCAGAGGGGAGCCTAACATTTGCGACATTTCCAATGGACGAAAACTATCACTATTATGTATAAAAGCGTGTGAGAGGAGGTCTCCGAGAAGTGGGGAAACACAGGCTCTGGTGTCGGCCAGGTTACAACTACGATACCTGGCTGCACGGCCCAGGCTGGGCATTGATCTCTCCTTCTGAGCAACGGAGGAATGATGTCCCGGAAACAGAGGGCGGGGAGGACTAAACGAAGGAGACACACCGAGTGCCAAGCACCAGGGCCAGTGTGCAGCAGAGACTCGACACATCATAGTCAGCCAGCAAGCTTCATTTTCAGTGGAAACCTTTCCCAAGTCATTTCCAGCTTTCGGGAGCTATGCAAACTCCCTCTTGAGCATGCGTATGCCTCACAACACATTCACCACAACAAAACAAAATTCGTATTCGCCCTTATATTCCAGTTATCTTCTGTTTTTTAATTATAGTTTTTGGCTGGGTCTTTGTTGCTGCGGGTGGGCTTTCTCTAGTTGTGGCAAGCAGCAATGACTCTCTAGCTGCAACACACGGTGGGCTTCTCACTGCGGTGGCTTCTCTTGTTGCAAAGGGCAGGCTCCAGGGCACGGCTCAGCAGGTTTGGTGCGCGGGCTTAGTTACCCCACAGCATGTGGGGTCCTCCCAGACCAAGGATCGAACCCGAGTCCCTTGCACTGTCAGGTGGATTCTTTACCACTGGACCACCAGTAAGACCCTCCAGCTATCTCCTGATGAGGGGTTGGGGAATCCATATCCACTGATATTAGAGGAAGGGTGGGGGAGACAGATTGATGTACAAACTAGGAAAATACTAAAAAGCCAAAAACCACCCCCAAACTGTATGCGTTCCCTGTTGTTAACAATCCTTTCCTGCCTAGCAAGCTGCCAGAGGAAGACAAAATATGAGCACACAGACCCCAGACTTCAGCAAAAGAAACTTACAGATACATATACAACAAAATTACAGAAAGTACATCTCAAAATACTAACGTCTATTGGAAGGACAGAAAGTCTGAATAAGATGCGTTTTCTCTTTACCTATCAGACAACAAGCTCCTTGAGTGTACCACAGTGCTGACACACAAGATTATTCTGCACAGGTTACACATAGATTCTTTAAGTTCTTACAAACTTCAATAGAAGGGAATGCTGATCACCAGCCTGGATGTAATTAAGGAACTAATTTCAGTATAGCAATGATTCCAAAGGGATCCTGAAGATCAGGTTCACCTGGAGATATCAAATCCTTCACAGTCTCTCTAATCCCGGGCATCCCCAGAGAATCACACAAGAATGAAGAGTTTGGAGATGAAACCTGCCCTCTTCCCTACCACAGGATTCTAAAGAACACACACCTCACACGCATCTGTGACACTCGGGAGCCTGGAAACCAAGCAGCTTACCCTTTCATGACATTCTTCTTGAATTCACCATTTGGAACATCTTGTTGAAACTTTTTTCATGACAATTCCTTGCATTTCTCTGCTGCTTCTGACCACTGTCACTTCTGGTTGCCATCTGACTCATTAAATACATAAATAATTCCCAAACAGCTTCTCAAGTCCATTCTACTAGAAAGAATTCATCGACGAAATCAGATGTCATCACTCTCTACTCAATACTCAGAGTAAAAGCCAGAGCCCTGACCATGCAGAACAAGGTCCCAGAGGCAGTTCCGCCCCGCGTCACCACGTCGCCCCATCACCCACGTGCGTGCATGCAGTCACTTCAGCCGTGTCCAACTCTTTGCGACTGTATGGACTGTAGCCCGCCAGGCTCCTCTGTCCACGGGATTCTCCGGGCAACAATACTGGAGTGGGTTGCCATGCCCTTCTCCAGGGGATCTTCCCGACCCAGGGATCGAACCAGCGTCTCCTTCATGTACATGCATTGGCAGGCAGGTTCTTTACCACTAGTGCCACTTGGGAGGTCAAATTCAGCCGCTTTCCCCCTCACTCACTGGCCTCCAGCCACTCTGAGCACATCCGGAAAACAGCAGCCTCAGGGCCTTTGCACTGGCTGCTCCCTCTGCCTGACTGGCTCTCTCCCCAGAAATCTTCATCGATAATTCTCTCACCTCTTGGGAATCTGCACAAATGTCAGCTCCTTGATAGGGCAAGACCCTGAGCACCTAGCTTAAAACTGCAATTTACCTCCACACCTCCAACCTCTTATTCTGGCCTTTTTCTTTCACTTTTCACTTTCAGTTATCACTCTCTAGCACCCAAAGCAATGTATCTCTTCACAATATCTCTTGTATTTATCTTTTGGCTGCTCCTCAGCATGTGGGATCTTAGTTCCCAGACCAGAGATGGAACCCCTGCCCCCTGCAGTGGAAGCTCGGAGCCCAAACCACTGGACTGCCAGGGAATTCCCCAGCATGTTCCTTATACAATACACGGCAATCTCTCTCTGAAAGGACACACGTTCTGCCAAAACGTGCATCTTCATCTGTTTTGTTCACTAAAAACAGCATAAAACACAGAAGGTGCTTGTCAAGATTTGCTGAATGGATGAATGAATGAGATCGTTTTAGAACGGCGGTTTTGACAAAGAGACCGTAACAGCACAGTCCTTAACAAGAACAACTCTAAAACGGGGGTCTGGACTCTAAAGTCAGTTTGAGAATATATTCTGATTTCAAGAAATTGCCGCTCCAAGGGTTGACATCTTCCAAAAACCATACATGGAAACCATTCAGGAAAAGGTCAACCTTAGGAGAAACGTTAGAAGGAAAATGAGAGAATGAAAGATCCCATTGTACTGATCAGGAAATATGTCACACTGGGCACGATGCACGACAAACAGTCCCACGACAGTTGCACAGGGACAGAAACACCTACAGGAAGAAACAGTGCACTGCACAGGGAAGCTGTCACGTCACAGACAGCAGTCGGCCACAGGGCCTCTCTGGATGTACTAAATAAGTGAGTTTAAGTGACGCTGTGATCAACCTAGACGGCAAACTAAAAAGCAAAGACCTCTCTTTGCCCACAAAGGTCCATCTAGTCAAAACTACAGTTTTTTCTGTAGTCATTTTTGGATGTAAGAGTTGGACCATAAAGAAGGCTGAGCACCTAAGAAATGTTGCTTTCAAATCGTGAT
This sequence comes from Antilocapra americana, assembly GCA_007570785.1. NCBI lineage: Eukaryota > Metazoa > Chordata > Mammalia > Artiodactyla > Antilocapridae > Antilocapra > Antilocapra americana. The sequence continues at coordinate 1,566,759 of ML660218.1, read as the reverse complement.
GCTGGAGAAGACTCTCAAGAGTCCCTTGAACAGCAAGGAGATCAAACCCATCAATCCTAAAGGAACTCAACTCTGAATATTCATTGGAAGGATTGATGCTGAAGGTGAAGCTCCAATACTCTGGCCACATGGTACAAAGGGCCAACTCACTGGAAAAGACCCTTACACCAGGAAAGACTGAAGGCAGAATGAGAAGGGCAGCAGAGGATCAGATGGCTAGGTAGCACCACTGACTCAGTGGACATGAGTTTGAGCAAACTCTGGGAGATAGTGGAAGCCAGGGAAGGCAGGTGGGTTGCTGTTCAAGGGGAGGCAAAGAGTCAACACAACTTACTGACTGAACAACAACAAACCAGCCAAAGACGAGGAGGGCTTGCATTCTTTCAATGCTGTTCAGAGACTGCACCAACATGCTGGCAATTCCTGATGCGGTACTCCTAAAGTACCTGGAATTTCAGTTTGCTTCTGAACTGGTTCACTCATTTCTTCTTGTCGAGTATTTCAAAATTTGGTACAGAGAAAGATGGCCTGGGTTTGGTGCATTCTTTGTTAATTCACATTGGCTCTCAGATGTTGGCTTGTTGCAAGCCCCCCGTGACAATACCTGATTTGGAACTATGGGGTTGGCTAAGAAGTTTATTAGGGTTTTTCTGTAATGTCCTATGGAAAACGCTGAACAAAGTTTTTGGCCAACTCCAAAGAACATCTGAGCAATCCTCATTTTTACTGATCCTTCACATTCCGTACCATCGCAGCTGTTCAGAGTGAGTGGTGGGAAAACAAAAGGCAAATAGATATAAGATCTATAATAAAAAGCACAGGTATATCTTTTATATGGAATCCTGCCCAATTCTAATTTAGTATTGTGAGCAGCCTATGGTCTTCCCAACATAATCATTGAGAGAAAAGCCATATTGGAAACATATACAGACATTTCTGAAAAACAAAAACTGTCCGCTACAGTGGACAGTTTAATAACATTCAAATGTTTAATAACATTCAAAACATTCACCTGCAATGGGGACAAACAAAAGGGATGTGCAAGCTGAAAACTCAGTGAGTTCCCCTTAATTTGGGGTTATTCAGGATGACAGCATTCTATCAATGGTGTGGACTCGTTAAATGCATTGTGTCCAAATTTGTAAATTATTACATTAGTGCTAAAGCCAAATTAAACTAGAATACTGGGGGTCGATAAGCATGTTTCTGAGAGTCTGTCATCTGCTGAAAATTAAATACACACTGATAAGAAGAAAGAGTTCACAGATTTGCCTAGAAACTGAATAGTTAAGACTCATTCTGGCTGAGAGAGACAGAAAAAAAGGTCTAGTTTTTCAAGGCTGGATCAGCCTTTCACCGCCTAACTTCTTGCTCACCATGCAAGATGACTTTAACATATTTTAAACAGTGATGCCAAAAGAAATGCTAATTAGAGCTCCCTATACTCCTGGGTATATGCTGTGAAAATTATGGATGGTTCTCTCTTCCTTAAAGGCATGATAAGTTCAAATTGCATGGAAGCAAGAGAGAAGACTCAGAAATGAATATTTAGAAAAGAAAGCAGAGAAAAAATTCATAGAAACAGAAAGCAAAACAGTGGTTATCAGCGGGTAGGGGGATAATTTCTCAGATTTGCAAGTTGAGAAAGTTCTGGAAAGGAGTTTTACAGCACTGTGAATATACTTCATGCTTCCCGGGTGACAAACAATCAGCATGCAATACAGACGATGCAGGCTCGATCCCTGGGTCAGGAAGATCCCCTGGAGAAGGAAAGGCTACCCACTCCAGTATTCTTGATCAAGTATGAGGATCCCGTGGACGGAGGAGCCTGGTGGGCTACAGGCTCTGGGGTGGCAAAGAGCTGGACACGACTGAGCACACAAGCGTTCACACACACACACACACACACACACACACACACACACACATACACACCAGATTATATACTTAAAAATGGGTAAAATGGGTAATTTTTTATGTTTTTAATCACAGTTTGAAAACAGAAAAGAAAGCAAGAAGACTAAATCTCCAAGGTGGAGCCTGTGAAAACGAATCTTTCCTTCCTCTAGGACACTACAGGCCAGGCTGGCTTATTAAGTGCACGGAAGGCAAGTAGAAAGCATAAACAAAACACCAAAGGCAGGCGACCCACATGTCCTCTGGCAGGTGTTTATTCATTACCAAGGAGAGGGAGCCATTTGTGTCTTTATGTTTGATTTTCATTCATTTTTCAAAGTAGTCATCAATTGATGGACTGCCCGGTGGAAAAATTTCAAAGCCATTTATTATATCATTAACAGCTCCGTTTCAAGCCCAAGGTGCCTCCAAGCCTGTCAGACAAACCTACGAAGAGCAGCGATAAAACAAGCTTTGTTCTCTCCGCTGAAATGCCCGGTGGCTCTTTCAGGGTATTAGGGACAAAGCACAGCTTTCAGACTCAATGGTTCCAGTTTTTACTTTTTTTAAACACACAAGACATTAACTCTAACCAACACACTATGCGATGCCAACTCCCCAGCTACACATTCTTCCTGTAGGATGGCTCTAGTAAGACCAAACTGGAAATGCTACAAATAGTAAGATAAATATCCTTGAAGGATCTTCTGAGCGTGTGTTCAAGAAGGTACCTCTCCAATTTGTCAAATGACATTTGACACATGTGTAATATTGAATTTAGGGAATCTGATTTTGCCTTCACAGGTACGATAGCAAGATAGGTAAGCCTAGCATTTTCCCTGGACCTCAGCTTGTAACCCTCCACCCAGAACTCTTCAACAGTTCACAAATAAAGAAGCTGGCAGAGTGCCAATAAGACTGTTTACTCCAAAATGACCAGTCTAACCTGAATTTAATCAGCAAGCCAAAGAGGTAAGCAGGAGCTTTCATATTTAGGAACATTGTATGGTTACCCAAATACCACTAAGAACAGTGCATGAGAGAGAGAGGAGCAAAGGTCAATGGTTTTATTAATCGGATTGATAATAAGCTGAGTATAAAGATGGATCTAATAATACCGTGAAAAAAAATATATATGTATTTCTAGAAGTACTGTTTCAGTACTCATGGGAAGACAGCTGTTGAAACGTAGGAAATAATTTCTCCCACCGCAACATCAAATGCATGAACTCAACCTCCCTGGTGCAAAAATCGAATGTATGTGTCCTCCCAAAATCTGTAAGTGTAAAGTGAAAGTGCTAGTTGCTCAGTGTGTCTGACTCTGCAACCCCAGGGACATAGCCACCAGGCAAGAATACTGGAGCAAGTTGCCATTTCCTTCTCCAGGGGATCTTCCTGACCCAGGGATCTAACCTGGGTCTCCCACATTGCAGGCAGATTCTTTCCCAGCTGAGCCACCGTGGGAGCCCACCCAAAATCCATACACTGAAATCTAATCCCCACTGTGATGGTATGGGGAGGTAGAGCCTTCATGGATGGGATTAGTACCCTTTTATGCAAGGTCCGCAAGAGTTCTCTTTTCCCTTCCTCTGTGTGAGGACACAAGGAGAAGAAGACAACCATCTAGAACCAAGACTGGGTTCTCACCAGACACTAAATCTTCCAGCACCTTGATCTTGGATCTCCCAGCATCTGGAACTGACAGAAGTCAATTTCTTCTGTTCATAAGCCAATCAGTCTATGGTATCCGTTACAGTAACCCAAACCAAGACCCTTGGGAGCTATATCCAAAACAAATTTTACATTTGAAAAAAGAAAAATGGGAGGGAAATTTTACTTGTATTATCTGAAATTTGACCATTCATGAAGGACACATCTGCTTCCTGCAGACAGGTGATCATGAAAGATGGAAAGATTCATGAAGAGAGACAAGGGACACCACGATTTAGCAGGCAGCAGAAACAGGAGTTGGCCAAGAAAATTGAACGTTAGCAACATTAACACGTCGCTCTCCACTTCTTAAGAACGGCACCAGAGAGCAAACCCTGGACCATTCCAATGACAAATACTGTGGATGCAGTTGAGTCCAAACTCAAGAGCAGCTGACCCTGAGGCTGATAACAGAGAGGCGCTCTGCTGGTTCAGCCAGAGAAATAGGACAGGGCTGCGGCTCAAAGAATAAGGGAAAGGAAAAAATATTGTAGAAAAGGAGATTTTAAGCTTAAAGAGAATGAGTATTCCAAAATAAAAGCATTCAACTGCATAACAGTTTATCGTGGAAAGCAATGAGCTGCCACCTCCAACAGGGTTTAAAGATAGATGAGAGGGAAAATGTGGGCTTCAGGAAGAAGGTTACAACTCTAAGACATCACATGAAGCAGGATATTCTCTATCAAGATAATAGATAAGCTCAGGTACCATCAGATGTGAAGACATTGAGATCTAGTGGGAAAACAGAAAATCACTTGAAGCACCATGGTACAAGAAACTCAGAAGGAATGAAACCGATCTGTTAACATTGACCTGCACACGTGTGTGGGTGTGTGTGCACATGCCCACAAACAATTTGCACAACAAAAATTACAAATGGCCTGGCAATCTCTATCTTGAGTAAATATTTATCTCGTAGGAGACAGCTGGTTTCCTGCTGTGCCGATTCCTTCCCCAGCATCCAGAGCTCAAGCTCTTTACATACTCTCTCACACACACATCATCCCCCCACCACTACTAAATAAAAAATGTTACCATTACTATGTAAAGGACAGGGAGTTTGCCACTTTGTGGGGGGAAAAAAAGTTCCACTAAAGCTTAGTGAAGTCTAAAAAGGGACAGAACTGAAAACATATGACAGTAAAGAGACCTCTGAAAAAATAAAAAAAATCTAAAGATTAGTAGGATTAGTAATAAAAGGACTGAAGAAGGAGGAGGCCTACAGTTTGGGATTTCCCATAAATTAGATCCAATTTGTTGCCCCGAGGGGAAAGAGACTATCAAATGAATTATGTTTATGGAGAGAATAAATCCCTTCGATGTTTCCCAGCTGAAAGAACAAAGTACTGTGATTCATCAGGCATTTTGGCCACCGCCCCAAAGAGGTCACTAAACTCTAGTATGATCAATCCCTCCAAAGCACTTCACCTGATATTAAGGGCTTTGGACAGTCACAAACATACTTCAAGCTTTGCAGGATGAAAAAAGTTCTAGGGTTTGGCTGTACAACAATAAGAACACACTTAACACTGGAATTCAAAAGGGTCGAAGGGGTCAATTTTATGTTACATATATCTTACCACAATTAAAAACATTTTGAAAAGTGTGTGTTAGTGTGAGAAAGACAGACAATACTAAATGTTGGTGAGGACGTGGAGTGGACAGAACTCCTGGGAAATGAAGCAGGTACCACTCCTTTGGGAAACTGCTAGACAGTCTCTAAGCAGAACACAGGCAGAGGGACCCAGCATTTTCATAAACATGCACCAGAAATCAGTATATACATTCAGCAAAGACACTGCAATAGACCCAAGTTAGAAACAAGGCATCATCAATAGAATGAGTAAGTAAATCGCGGTGTTCATTCCAGAAATCAGAATAAGTACACTGTGGCCAGAGTGACACCAAGCATGAATCTCCCATACACAAGGCCCAATGAAAGAACTCACACAAAAGAACACACGCTGCTGGCCCTCCGACTTCACGGGTCTCACGTCTGCCTGTTCAACCAACACTGGATATGGGAGCCAACTGTCTTCCGCCACTTTACATAAGGGATGTGACTATCCGTGGATTTTAGTACCCGGGGCAGGAGGATCCTGAAACCAATCCCCTGTGGATAACAAAGCATGACCGCAATGGATGCCACCGACTCAAATCCACTTACCATACTAATCGATGGTGTTACAAATCAGGATAGTGGCTACCCTGGGGAGAAGCAATGATCCAGAGAGACTTGGGGGTGGGTCTGAATATGTATCGCTTGATATGGGTGAAGGGGACCTGAGTTATTCACCTTGTGATCTGGGCATGCTTCTGTATGAATTTTATATGACAATAACATTTTTAAAAGCTACTGTTATCACTTGCTGGAGCTCATTTATTTTTATGATTGACCTAATTCTATGCTCCTAAAATCTGACAAACATCTAAATCCTGGGTTCTTACTCCTCCAGCTGGGTTTCTGCCACATTAACATCCAACGGTTCTGAACAGCAATCCACCACAAGGGCCTCACACACTGCCTGCTCGAGGAATGTCGTCTGGACAGCCCAAGAATGCCGGTTCTGTCCTGTCCTCAGCTTTTCCCTACTGCCTTCTGTGGGTTTCTGCCAGGGTCCCTCCCGCGCCTGGGAAGAAAAAGCCACCAGCCAGGGCATTCCTGTTCACCCTGGGCTCTATTATGGAAACTCGATTTTCCAGGAAGAGGAGCTCTGAAGCGTGGATAAAAGGGTGGATGGACCACTCCCCGGCGCTGACCTTCTGCCGAAGCATGTGTTCCTTGGCGAGCAAAAATAAAAACCACATGCATGAAGGATTTCTAGGACAAATAGAAAACATACAGGACTGGCAGAGCTGCTGTAACGCGCTGAAGGAAGCCCCATAACATCATGAGGTTTCAAGAGAGTGCTGTTTATTATTCCATAATAATAATTGCCACGCCATAGCCAGCAATTTTTTTCTTCATTTTCACAGATGTTCCTTCTAAGCTATTTGCCAACCAGGCTGGGAAACCTTCACTGGCTCTCAGTGGTTCACGACAAAGTGTCCACAATTGCTTTACCAGTATCCATTTCACTTTCTCTACCCAGCTTGGCTAAGAAACTTCAATTACGTGTTAACGTCTCAAAGAGCAGACGCCCAGGAGGCGCTGCATGATTGGTAGGAAGGCAGCCAAGAGTCATGGAAACCAACAGGTGGGGGAGTCTGCCTTGGTTGGTGACAGAAGCATAGACCCTGACGACCCTCAGAATGGGGTCCAGCCCACTGGGGCCTGATGCTTCCAAGGGTCTCACTGGCCCAAAGGGTTGAAAACAGAAAGGGGTTCGGGAAGAGAATGGTTGTGAAAGTACAGGTCATGGAAGATGGTCAAAACACACAGCAGGTTTGGTCAACATGTTCTGACCACAAAAGATAGACCAGTGAGGTCTTCATATTTTTTCCAATGGTAGTAAACTATTTTCTTTTGAAGGCATTAGAAAAAGAGCTCTCTAAAAGTAACGTATCAAAAGTAGACTCTTATCAGAAAATGTCAAATCACTGTTACATCAAACTATTCAGACTCCACAGATGAATCATGAATTTCAGCCTGGTAACAATTTGCAGACAGTTATAAATTAAATGTGAAAACTCTGAATACCCAGGTTATCCACTACAAAATAAATCTCACATAAGGAGCAGTAAGAACTGTGCTTTCCTTCTCTGTACTGCCAAAATACACAGGCTGTCTTAGATGTAGCAAGATTTCCTCCTGAAAATGGGATTTCCTTCATGAAAGGCTAGGCAATAAAGTCTGAAAGCAACTTGAGCCTTTATTCTTTCCAAGCCACAAATTAGAACAAAGAAAACTAAGAGTCACCTGGAACTGAGAAAACATCTTAGCAACCAAGACTATACCAAAATTCAGATTTATAGATGAAAAAAAGGATTACTGTATCCCTTAAATCACAGACCTCAAGAGCAAACTTTCATAGTACACTCAACATATTAATCAAATGCTACAATTCCAACTTACATGAAGTTCTTTAGACACAGTTCATCTGTGATGCAGCTCAGAAGGTATATTAGCTATAAATACAAAGGTGACTAAATTCTATTCTGATTCTTAAGTATTTAATCGTCCTCGAAATTAAGCAAAAATAAACAAGCGGGACCTAACCAAACTTATAAGCTTTTGCACAGCAAAGGAAATCATAAACAAAAGGACAACCTACATACTGGGAGAAAATATTTGCAAATGATGTGACCAATAATGGCTTAATTTCCTAAATATACAGACAGTGGATACAACTCAATATCAAAAAAGACAAACCAATCAAAAAATGGGCAGAAAACTCAAAAAGACATTTCTCCAAAACAGAAACACAGATGGCCAACAGGGACATGAAAAGATGTTCCACGTTGCTAATTACTAAAGAAACGCAAATTAAAACGACAATGAAGTACCACCTGACACGGGTCAAATGATCATTGCTTAGAAGTCTACAAATAATGCTGGAGACGGTGTAGAGAAAAGGTAACCCTCCTATACTGTTGGTGGGAATGTAAATTGGTACAGACACTACAGAAAACAGTCTGGAGGTTCCTTAAAAGACTAAAAACAGAGTTATCATATGATCCAGCAGTCCTGCTCCAGGATATATGCCTGGAAAAAATGAAAACTCTAATTCAAAAAGATACATGCACTCCAATGTTCATAGCAGCATCACTTAACAATAGCCAAGACACAGAAGCTATCTAAATGTTCACCAACAGATGAATGGATAAAGATGTGGTACATATACACAATCGAGTATTATTCATCCATAAAAGAGAGTGAAATATTGCCATTTGCAGCAATATGAATGGACATAGATTTATCATACTAAATGAAGTGAGTCAGACAAAGACAAATATTATATATTACTCATATATGGAATCTAAAAAAAATACAAATCACTTATTTACAAAGCAGAAACAGACTCACAGACATAGAAAACAAACTTATAGTTATCAAAGGAGAAAGGGGACAGGGAAGGATAAATTAGGGATATGAGATTAATAGATACACACAGCTGTATGTAAAACAAATTAACAAGGATTTATTCTACAGCACAGGGAACTATATTCAATATCTCGTAGTAGCCTAAGAAAAGAGTCTAAAGCTGTATACCTGCAAATGAACACAATATTATAAGCCAACTGCAGTCAACTAAAATATATATATATTGTACTGTGCTAGGTATAAAATATCAACCAGCCTACTTTCTTGGCTTATATGAATAAAATATAATAATGAATTCAGAACAATGAATAAAATATAGAGAATACCAGAAAAAGAAAAATTAATGTTATGAATTTGCAAAGAAAAAAAAAAAAAAGAAAAAAAAAAAAAATAAAAGAAATAATTGGAAAAAAAAAAAAAAAAAAGGAAAACAGAAAAAGGGATGAGAACAGTGACCGCATTTTTTCGAAGGTCATGGTTGGAGGAGTTCTGACTAAATGACTGCTTTAGGACAGTTTTGTTTACAATTCAAATTCCAACTAATACCAAAGTTTATCCAATGGCCTAAGGTGTCACTGGGACACCAAGGGAGCAAGCTGACTCTGCTCATTCTTATCTGACTTAAGAACCCACCTCAACAGCCCGTTAGGCACTGCCTGCGTCATCAGCTGCCGGGATAAATTAGGGATATGAATCCCAGTTCTCCCTTCCATTTCATCCTCATATTCTAAAGATGATCCTAAAATTTCAGCCTCACAAAGCTTAGGATGAGTAAAGTGAGCAAAACTATAATCAGACAAACAAAAACGAGGCAGCAAGAGGGGCACATCCAGATAATTTGGAGGGCAGAGGGCTGGGGTGTGGAGACAGAGGGCGGCCTGAGCACACCTGGGCCATTCGGAGAGGCTTTTCAGGGAATTTGGAGCTGCAGCTGAGAACACGACCGTGCCTCTCTCCTGGGGGCAGGGTTGTGACTCTGGGCTCACGTCCCAAGATGGGCATCTTCCACCTTCCACAAGGCCTGGCGAAGCCAGGAATGCAGGTCGGCAGTTAGAAGAAAGGAGGCAGGCCCACGAGGGGGAGAGAGAGCCTGTCTGAGCCCCAGATCAGGTTCGGATGACATCACAGTCCTCAACTGCACTCCCAACCTGGCATCCGAGATGCCCTTGGAGCCTGAGAATCTATTTCCATTTTCTACTTAAGTTCTCTGTTTACAGTAATTCAGAAATTATGATTTCTGTTCTCTGAACAATCTGGAGGTCCTTTGTTGCCTGGTTTTTGTCTGTCTGATTATAGTTTTGCCCAATTTGCTGGCTACCTGTGCCCAGCCTAAGTTTAATTCAGTAATTCTCTTTTCTTGACGTAACTCAGAAATACACTTTTAGTCTTTTTTCCCAACTGACTTTAAGAAAAGAATGTTTTTTTTCAGTGAATATAGGTATCCAGATTTCAAAAATAAAGGTGAGGCTTGTATCTGTTTTAAAAATATTCTACCATATTTTTGCCCTGGAGGGTACTATGCTAATTGAAATAAGACAGGCAGAGAAAGACAAATACTGCACACGATCACTTATACATGGAATCATTTTTTTTTTTTTTTTAAAAAAGGTCAAAGTCATAGAAACAGAACAGAACAGTGGTTTCCAAGGACTGGGGTAGCGGTAAGGAAATAGAAGTTGGTAAAGACTTTCAGTGACAAGATGAAAAAGCTCTGAGGGTCTAATGGATGACATGGTGACTACAGTTGACAACACTGTGTGGTAAAACATTGAAATCTGCTGAGAGTAGAACTTAAATGTTCCTCAGTTCAGTTCAGTCGCTCAGTCATGTCGCTCAGATTCTTTGAGGCCCCACGGACTGCAGCACGTCAGGTCTCCCTGTTCATCCTGGAGCTAGCTCAAACTCATGTCCATCGAGTCGGTGATGCCATCTAACCATCTCATCCTCTGTCGTCCCCTTCTGCTTCTGCCCTCAATCTTTCCCAGCATCAGGGTCTCTTCCAATGAGTCAGTTCTTTGCATCGGGTGGCCAAAGTATCAGAGTGCAGCTTCAGCATCAGTCCTTCAAATTAATATTCAGGGCTGATCTCCTTTAGGACGGACTGGTTGGATCTCCCTGCTGTCCAAGGGACTCTCAAGAGTCTTCTCCAACACCACAGTTCAAAAGCATCAATTCTTCGGCGCTCAGCTTTCTTTATAGTCCAACTCTCACAACCATACATGCTGCTGCTGCTGCTAAGTCGCTTCAGTCGTGTCTGATTCTGTGTGACCCCATAGATGGCAGCCCACCAGGCGCCCCCGTCCCTGGGATTCTCCAGGCAAGAGTACTGGAGTCAGGTGCCACTGCCTTCTGGAAAAACCATAGCTTTGACTAGACAGACCTTTGTTGGCAAAGTAATGTCTTTGCTTTTTTATATGCTGCCTAGGTTGGTCATAACTTTTCTTCCAAGGATGAAACGTTCCTACCACACACAAAAATAAGAAAGTGAGTCACTCAGTCGTGTCTGACTCTTTGCCACCCCATGGACCATACAGTCCATGGAATTCTCCAGGCCAGAATACTGCAATGGGTGGCCTTTCCCTTCTCCAGGGGATCTTTCCAATTCAGGGAATGAACCCAGGTCTCCAGCATTGCAGGCGATTCTTTCCCAGCTGAGCCGCAAGGGAAGCCCAAGTGAAACGTGAGACAATGGATGTGTTAATTAACTAGATAAGCAGAATCCTTTCATATACACATAAATAACTACCACAGACATTTTTAAAATCTTACAAATTTATTTCAATTAAACCCCAATAAGGCTGAAATTTTAGGAATATTCTAGAATAGTCGAATGATAACAAGTTGCTTAAGAAATAAAACTAATTTGATCCTACCTAGTTATACTTGAGCTGTACACTTTTTAAACATGCTCTACTGCAGGTTTATATATAAATTTATGGTGGGAAAATAGAGAAATAATGAAGACTGTTAACTCATTCTTGGTTTTTGATAATGGATTGCAGTCTTCTCTTCCTAAGTATATGGGGCTTCCCTGGTGGGAGACGAGGGTTTGATCCCTGGGTTAGGAAGATTGCTTGGAGAAGGGAATGGCAACCCATTCCAGTATTCTTGCCTGGAAAATTCCATGGACAGAGGAGCTTGGCGGGCTACAGTCCATGGGATCAAAAAGAGTTAGACACAACTGAGAGACAAACACTTCCTAGTATTTACTGTTTAAAAACTAAACTCCAAAGGGTATAATATATATATATACATCTGAAAACATATGTATCTTATGTATTACACAGATGCACAAATGAAATAAACACACACACACACACACTTTCCATATGCAAAAGCCACCAGAGGCTTAGACAAGCAATGGCAACCCCATTACCCACTGCCTGGAACTGAAGGCAAGGCAGCAAATCTAGAGGAACATAGCAGATGGTAAAAGAAATGGAAGACAAGGTGGGCTGCTTAGTGGGGGAGCTGCAGCAGTCTGGGTACCAGTCCAGGTCTCCCCAACTCACCTCACCACCCGGGAGAATTCAAGAGCAGGCAGGGAATATGGCAAGAAGCCCAGGAAAGCAACAGCCACCTTCAACTGGAAGATGCTAGGGAGACACAGGGTGGTCTGGCTACCTCCCAGTCTCTTGCCTTGGGTCTCATCTTCTCCCTGATTACATGAGACGATGGCTTATGGATGGGATTGTGTGTCCCTGCAAAATTCCTGTATGTTGAAGCCCCAAACACCCTTGTGGCTGAATTTGGGGTAAGCAAGTCATTATGCTTCAGTGAACTCAGAAGGGTGGAGCCCTCATCTAAGAGGATTAGTGTCCTTGTAAGAGGAGCCATCAAAAAGCTCTCTCCCCCAGGAAGAAGGTGGTGGTCTGCAAGTCAGGAGGAGAGACCTCACCAGGAACTGAATCATCCAGCACTCTGATCTCGGACTTCCCAATCTCCATAAGAGTAAGAAGACACATTTTCGTTGTCTAAGCCACCCAAGCTTGTGGCATTTCCTTACAGCAGCTGGAGCTGATCAAGACAACCACTTATCCCCAAAGATGGTGGGGATAAATGGACAATTCCATCTTTACCATCGTTTGGAAAACAGGTGGATAGAAACAAAACAATCACCTTCATAGTGGAAAGGGGCCTCAGAGTCCAAGGGAGGGAAACCTTGTCTCAAGAACAAAACTTCTATTTCCAAATATATTTATGGAGTAAATGCCTCCATCTCTAAGCAACAGCACAGACCGTTCGAGGTGGGGTTTCACTAAAACATTTCTCTCAACCTCAAGGTTTCCTTTACACTTGTGCATATGTTGTGTGTTAGTCACGCAGCCGTGTCCAACTCTTTGCGTTACTTTGGACAGCAGCCCACCAGGCTCTGTCCATGGGATTCTCCAGGCAAGAATACTGGAGTGGGTTGCCATTTCCATCTCCAGGGGGTCTTCCTGACCCAGGGATCAAACCCATGCCTTCTGCATTGTAGGCAGATGCTTTACCATCTGAGCCACAAAGGAAGCCCTTTGTACTAAGCTTTGGTCAAAACAAGAAAGCATCTTTCCCAGATGATATCAGGACAGGGAGCGGGAGCCGACAGACGCTTCCTGCATTCAGTACAGATGAGAATCGAGAGGAAGCCCAACACTTACCCTCAAGAGTTTCTGATGCAAAAACTGTTAACACTGGGGGATATTTAGAATCAGCCTTACAAATCTTCCTTCCCGGGTTTACCGATCTACCAAAACCAGGTTACAAAACAGGATGAAAAGAATATCTATTTGATTCCCACTGGTTGCTTCTAAGCAGGTCTTGACTCTTTACAATGAACCTCCTAATCACACATGTTCAAACATCAGGCCTCATTTGATCTCTGCCTACATCACATCACTGGCCACCCAAATGCCACTTTAAGGAACAAGACCCATTTCACCTAAATTTCCTGATAATATAATCACTGGATAAAATTATAAACAGACTTGAGATGTGGTCTTTTGGCATCAGCTTGTTATGAATGGAACTTTAGCTCTGTTCACAGACGGCTTTGGCAATGAAGCCAGCTGTTACTCAAAGGTGCCCCAGTGGGGAAAGGAGGGGGGGTGCACCTGGCTTGGGAGGCCCTGAAATGAGAGGAAGGTGACTGTGCAAATGTAAGGCCGCTTGGAGCTGGCTGCACCCTCTGGGGTGATGGTCTCATGGGTGTGGGGTAGAGTGGTCCTGGCTCTGTGTGGAGAGGGAGCTGGAGGGGGAGAGGTATCTGCTATATATATAGGGTTCACCTGGTAAGTGCTGTGTGACCTTGGGAAAGTTCCTCAACCTCTCTGTGCCTTCATTTCTTCATCTGTGAAATGGGGTAATAAAGCACCCACCCACCAGGGTTCTTGTGGCGAATAAACAGGGTAAACTCTGGGAGTTGGTGATGGACAGGGAGGCCTGGAGTGCTGCAGTCCATGGAGTTGCAAAGAGTCAGACACAACTGAGCGACTGAACTGAACACAACCCTTAACACTGAGTATAACTTACTGAGGGCTTCCCAGGTGGCTCATCTGCCTACCAAGGCAGGAGACACAGGTTCGATCCCTGGGCCAGGAAGATCCCCTGGAGGAGGAAACGGCACCCCACTCCAGGATTCTTGCCTGTAGAATCCCATGGACAGAGGAGCCTGGCAGGTCACAGTCCATGAGGTTGCAAAGAGTCAGACTGAGCACACACACAAAAGTTCACAATCAGTCGGGGCTGCTAACAAGGAGCTACGGGTGGGTGTCAGTGCCCGTCAGTGGTATTACGGCTACTCGTTCAGGACACCCATCGCTTCAGAAGCAGGACAATAGCCAGAGGCCAGGTAGGGGCTGTGGGGTGTCGGGCAGAGGGTCCTGCTCAAGGCAGAACAGCTCTCTCTGCTAAGAGAGAATCCAAAAGACAGGAAGAAAATTGCATACAAACTGGACCAACATAAAAGTGTCCCAGGGTGGCCACTGGACACAGGAATACCAACCTCGCCCCAGGCCCAGCACAGTCCCAGGCATAGAACCAGAAGGATGGAGTGGATAAGATTCTGATGCTCCGGCCTTGGTCCTGGAGCAGAGTCAAGTCTGCAGGAAGGAGCTGAGCTGGTGAGTTTGGAGGTGCTGTGGCCCCCAAGCAGGTGGCGTGGGGCTGCTGTCTCTGCCCGGAGAGGTCACCTTCTCCAAATCCACCCACCCAAGGGGACTGTTTCCTATCCCGACAATTGTGCGATCACCTTCCTGAGACACAGACTGACATCAAATCCTGAGTGAGACGAGAACCCAGCCAAACACTGGCGCAGACGGGCATTCAATTCCGGCCAGCAGAGCCCGTATCCTCCACCCAAAACTGCCTCCTCTCACAGGCTCCCCCCGCGCTCCCCGGCCCCATTACATAAGATCGCATTTATTTTTACAGTCGGAAGGGACTGACTGCACTACCCGTAGGAGGGATAGGCCTGCATTTGCTAAGCATCTGAAACTATCTCAGATTATTAATGGTAATGAGGTGCTGAAAAACAAAGCTTTAAGAGCTATTTTATTTGAGGATAGTAATTATGACTCAGACTTGAAACCAGCATCTGCCCAGCATTTCGTATTCCCCGAAGGCTCAACGGCTGAACCGGAGCTCAGAAAGCCATCAGTGAATTCTCCTAAAGATGGCGACTCAGACCTTAAGAACAACCTTTACATCTTAACTTCCCCATAACATCACGAGGGGAAACAGGAAGAGCGCAGACGTGTATCACTGGCTGGTACCACTGCCTGCGTTGACCGTGACCTCCCAAAAGCAGCCTGATCCTCCCACAGCACACGGTCCTTTGACATAAGGCTGCGTGTTTCCTAGTAGCTCAGTTGGAAAAGAATCTGCCTGCAATGCAGGAGACCTGGGTTCAATCCCTGGGTCGGGAAGATCCCCTGGAGAAGGGAATGGCAACCCACTCTAGTACTCTTGCCTTGAGAATTCCATGGACAGAGGACCTGGCAGGCTACAGTCCATTGGGATGGCAAAGAGTTGGACACTGTGCGACTAACTTTCCTTTTTATTCTCATATTCATGCCCTGAAACTCCCTCTGGAGGCGGGGAACAGAAGGGCACAGGTAAATTACTTGAACTGTGATGTCCACAGGCTTCACATAAACACTTGACAATACATCAGCCATATTAACAGAACATCTTTGCTTAAAAATTTCATCCTTAATTTGCTATCAACTGTCATTGTGCAACCATCTGAAAAGGTCCAAGGAGGCAGCTCTTCACTCCCCTCTGTCCATCTGCCACTGTGCCCCTGGCCACTCTCTCCCCTACGTCACCCTGGTCCCCCTCTGGAATCCTCATTCCAAATCTGCAAACCATCTGCTGCCTCCAACCCGAGGCCCCAGGAAAACAAAACGTTTTCTCTCAACGACGCCTCAACCCAGCACGTGAAGATGGTCTGCTGGGCTCTCTTCCCTAATCTGATCAACCTCCTACCCCAGTGGCTGGGCCACCCCAGGAAGGGGTACTGTGTATCTGAGATTTCCTTACAGCAGATAGCACAGCCACATCAAACGACAGAAGAATCCACCAGAGGCATTTTCCTCTCTTTTTGGAGCCATCTCCAGTTGCAAAATTAACAACAGTCCTTTGAAGAATATAATAAATACCACTTAGCACTGTCCCTGACTGTCTAGTATTTGGTTTCTGGTTGACGGATGTGAAGAAACGAAAAACTAGCATTTATTGAGCACCCACTGAATGATGCAAATTGCACCAGACATGGGCAGACCTCGTTTCACTGCATTTTGCCTTATCGTGCTTTGCAGATTATCATGTTGGTTTGGTGGTGGTATTGTTTTTACCAATTTAACATCTGTGGAAACTGCGTCAAACAAGGCTTTGGGCACCACTTGCTTGCTTCACGTCTGTGTCACATTTTGGTGACTCTTGAAGTATTTCAAACCCTCCACTAGCCAAGACAATTACAGCTCACTGAAGGCTCAGAAGGTTGTTAGCAATTTTTAGCAATAAAGTCTTTTTAAAAAAAATTTTTTTTTTTAATGTAGATCATTTTTTCCTAAGTCTTTATTGAATTTCTTACAATACTGCTTCTGTTTTGGTTTTTTGGCCCCAAGGGTTGTAGGATCTTAGCTCCCAGGGATCAAACCCACACCTCTTGTACTGGAAAGCAAAGTCTTAACCACTGGACCACCAGGGAAGTTCTTATAAAGTCCTTTTAAATTATATATATTTTAAGATATGATGTACACTCAGACTACAGTATAGTGTAAATACAACTTTTACATGCACTGGGAAACCAGAAGCATTCATGTGACTCCCTTTATTGCAATATTTGCTTTACTGCAGCAGTCTGCAACCAAACCCTCAACAGCATCAACGTCTTATATACCTGACCTTATATACCTTGTCTATCCTAACAGTATGCCGAAAGGTAGGAATTATCTGGGGGAAATGTTAATAATTATTAGGTCGTGTTGGAAGTACTACGATAAATTACTGGCTTGGAAGTGTTTTTAGAAATTAAAGCAACACATTTGGGGGCCCAGCAGAGCAACCGATGTATAGTAGACTCTTGAGGAAATGCTCATTTCTTCTACCTTCTTAGCGGGACTGTGAGTTTCACAGCGGCCTCCACATCGCCCATGAAGGACAAGAGCCAAGTTCAACCCCAAGTGTACTTGCCCTTCCCGGTCTGAACCAAATCCTCGTGCACACGGCCCTCCCACCCAACAGGACGGTGGACCCAACCTAGGCCATCACACACGTGGATACTGTGGTTGGGGGAGGTCTCAGGACAAACAGGAGGAGGAGTCCCCAGCACGTGACCCCCCAAGTCCAGTCTCTGTTTAGACCCCGGTGACTTTCACAGTTCTTCCTGACACGTACATCCTTTCCTAAAAGTGAAATACGATAGGGCCTCTGGTCTGGGGAGGAGCTGGGCAGGTAGAAGCGGCCCTCACAGGCAGGCTAATGGGGTCTTGGCCTTTCACCCCTTCCCGGTGCCGTGTGAGGCGATTTCTTCCACATTTCTTGTCTGAAGGCTACTTTTCCCTTCATCACAGAACACGTGTAGACTGACTCAGCAGCCTGTGAGGGTTGTGAGGCGGAGGAGGTAAGTGCCCGCAGCAGTCTGATGTGGAAGGTGTGTTTTAGCTTCCTATGGATGTTGTGACAAAGTACCAGAGACTGGGGGGCTCAAAACAAAAACTTTATCCTGTCACAATGCAGGAGGCCGCAAGTCTGAGATCAAGGTGTGGGCAGGGCTGGTTCTGACCGTGCCTCTGAGGGAGAATCTGCTTCTGGCTTCGCTTCCTGCCTTCTGGGGCTGCCAGCCATCCCTGGCGTTCCTTGACTTGGAGACAAATCACCCCAGCCTCTGCTCCACCTTCTGTGTCTCTCTTCGTCTCCTCGGACACTAGCCACACCGGATCAAGGACCCACCCTACTCCAGTCTGACCTCATCCGAGCCCACATCTTAATTACATCTGCAAAGACCCTTTTTCCAAACAAGGTCACATTCACAAGCACTTAAGGGTTAGGATGCCAACAGGCCGCTTAATGAGGGGCAGAATTCAACCTTGCTTCCCGAATAGCCCATGAAAAATTCTACCCATTCCTCTTTTTGCCCTATTTATCCAAATTATGCCTGCAATCAAGTCAGAAAGAACATAAATATATGAAGGCAGCTGATGACGCTGTCTGAGACAAAAGGCAGAAAGAGCCCCAGCCTAACCCAAGAGTGGCATTCAACTCTGTTCTCTGTCAAAATTTACTCTCACTCTTATGCCAGAGATGCTTGTTTTCTCAATTTTCTTCTTAAAAATAATGTCCTCATCCTTTATATCTTCCTAAAACAAGACAAAATACCCAACCCTGCCCTGGCTAGGAGTCACTGAACTATTCCATTGAGTTATGTGAACTTCTTTTCAAGTGGGGGAAAAAAAAAAAAGCATTCCAAAGTGTCTTTGCACATCATCAAAATTAGAACCAAAATGCTAGAAGAAATCTACCTTTTCTCCATCTCTAATCTTTATAATTTGGAGAGCAGACATGCATCTTGGCAATGCAGCAAAGACCATCTTAAAAAGAGAGCTGAATTCGCAAGCAAGGCAAACACATCATTAAAGAAGGCCAGTTCTGCTCATCAAAGTTTAGTTTTTAAAGTACAAGTTCTCTCTGGGACCTGAGAGTTAGAGTTATACATAAAATTTCTCTTAAAAAGAAAAGATTTTGTAAAGTTGAAAAGGGTCACCTACCAAAACACTTTAGAATTGCATTTAAAAAGCTATCATTTTAGCAACACACACACCTGATTTACCATCTGTCAATTTTCCTTGTCTTAGTTGGCTGAAAGGGCTTCCCTGACAGCTCAGCTGGTAAAGAATCCGTCTGCAATGCAAGGGACCCTCGTTCAATTCCTGGGTTGGGAAGATCCGCTGGAGAAGGGACAGGCTACCCACTCCACTATTCTTGGGCTTTCCCTGCGGCTCGGCTGGTGAAGAATCCATCCACCTGCAATGCAGGAGAGACCTGGGTTCGATCCCTGGGTTGGGAAGATCCCTGGAGAAGGGAAAGGCTACCCACTCCAGTATTCTGGCCTGGAGAATTTAATGGACTGTATAGTCCATGGGGTCACAAACAGTTGGACACGACTGAGCGACTTTCACTTTTCACTTTGAGCTGGCTGAAAAAAGGTTAAGAGAGCTTGTCATGGAACTAAAAGACACTAAATATTTCGTAAAGGTCAAAATTCATAAAGTCAGTGGGGGTGGTGGGGTTGGGGGCCTTCTGATCAGCTGGTGCTTTGCCAACAACATTCCTAAGGGAGTGAGAAAACCTGAGATAAAATTCCATTCAACTGCTCCTTGGCAGTGACCTTGAATACAGCATAGATCTTTCTGGGCTTCAGTTTCTTTGTCTGTAAAACAAGAATTACACAACTTCCCCTGCAGGTTTGTTGCAAGGGTGAAACTCTCACATGTAAAAAGCGCATTGAGGGGCACCAGGCCTGCAGCAGAAGCTCAACATCTAGCACTGAGGCTGCTGCTCACGGGGGAGTGGTACTGTTTCTGCTGTAACTACAGCTATCACTGATAATACTACCAGATCTAAAGCCCGTCTCCGGCTAAACTTCCTAATCTCCTCTTCCTGACCTTCCACAGGCCTCCAAATGTGGCACCCTCTTATTCTCAGAATCCTGACAATTTCTGGGAACGCAAGTCCTTGCCCTTTAACCTCTCCTCAGGCAACTGAAAAGAGGGACAGGCTGACCCCTGGCCCTAAGGATGCCTCTGACTCCTGTGCAAAACGGGTGAGCAGGAAGAAGGATAAATAAAGGTTCTTCTCAAATGCAAAAATTTAAAACAAAATCTCCACAATCTCAATAAACAGTTGGAGTGTACTTAAATACCACATGCTGTGCTAGTTGCTCCGTCGTGTCTGACTCTTTGCAATCCTTTGAACTGCAGCCTGCCAGGCTCCCCTGTCCATAGGATTTCTCGGGCAAAAATACTGGAGTGGGTTCCCATTTCCTCCTCCAGGGAATCTTCCTGACCCAGAGGTTGAACCTGCATCTCCTACATTTCCTGAACTGCAGGTGGATTCTTTACCCACTGAGCTGTCTGGGAAGTTCCACTTAAATACTCTATGGAGATGAATCACTTTGCATATATATGAATCACTTTGCTGTACACCAGAAACAAACAACATTGTATATCAACTATACTTCAATAAAAAATTTTGATACTTTATTTCTTGGGGAGATAAAGTTATTGTTTAAAACAAACCTAGATGATGACCCACTTCGCCACCATCTATTCAGCTGCTGGTTTACATACAGCCCTTGTAGGTACCATTTCTTCCAATCACCCAAAATCTACAGTTTTCCCACATGTGGCTCATATCCACTGCACTTTCCCATCTCAGGTTATAATGTCCAGGATGAAGATGCTATGTGTTTTGTAATTTATAAATTCCTCATTCCCCACATTTTCACTCTGTCAAGATCAGATGCACATTGTTGATCGATGACCAATCACATCACATCTTGCGGTTTCTAGGTGGTGGGTCACTGCCCACAGTGCCCACAGACAACAAAGCCTATGGCAGTGTGACCTCCTCCTCTCTGTGATCAATCCATACAACATTTCACAAAAATGGACCACATGAAAAGGGACTGACAGAGAGGAAAGTAGAGGCAAGAAGTGAACATAAAACACGAAGCAAAATGTGAAGGAACCTACAAGACGTTAAGGAAATAGCTGGAAATACTTGAAATAACATTCAACACAAGAATGCTGATGCTGCTACCACATATGAGACTCTAAAGATGCAGCCAGAGATATCTACAGGCATAAATGAAAACAGTGGTTGTGACGAAAAGGATGAAGATGTCCCAAGAAGGGAGACTGGAGAAAAGCTTCATGTGAAAGAAATTCTCAGAGATACAGCCTGACCTTGAAAGTGCAAAGGATTAAGCGCTGGAAGCTGATCCAAACATTAAGAAAGGAATATGACAACAGACCAAGGAAGAACAAAGATGCTCGCTCAGCGTCGCGTCCTAATGACAGGACAAGACGGAGGCAAGCACCGTTCAAACCACTCTTGTGTGTTTAAAAATTCTCCCTTCATATGTTTAAATATTTAAATTACAGCATACTAAATATGTATGAGTTTTTACTGTTTTCTTCATTTCTCTCTACATTTATAACTAACAGCAGTAATGTTTTTCATGTATTGATGCAAAGTTTTAGAGCTCACAAAACAACTATAACTTTAAATTCTGGCTCTCCCACTAACTGTGTGACTTGGGCCAACTTACTTAATAAATTCAACCAACATAAGTATCTAACTCAACGATTTTTAGTAAATGTAGCAGTGATACTAGTATTACCACAATTCAGTTCTAGAACGTTTTCATCTCCTCTAAACATTTCCCTCAGCCGGTGTGTAACTCGTTCCTGTTCCTGGCCCCAGACAACCATTTGCCTTCTGCCTCTATAAACTCATTCCAAGATGTAGTCATCTGGACCTGGCTTGGCTTCCCAGGTGGCTCAGTGGTAAAGAATCTGCCTGCCAAGCAGGAGACCTGGGTTTGATCCCTGGGGTGGGAAGACCCCCTGAAGAAGGAAATGGCAACCTGCTCCTGTATCCTTGCCTGGAGAATCCCATGGACAGAGGAGCCTGGTGGGCTACAGTCCCTAGAGTCGTAATGAGTGATTATATATGCATACATCCTTCACTCAGCATAATGCTGTTGGAGGTTCACACATGTTGCAATGCCCCTTCAAGGGAAATTTTATTGAGATTTCCTTTACAGTCAAGAGCCTCCTACCCAGAGAGCAAATCCAAGGAAAACTGAAAACTGCACCGGGTCAACTGGTCATCTCCAGACCTCGAGCAAATACCCCAGGGGCACCCCAGCCCATCCTGGTTCCATGATCTCCCCCCATTAGGACTCTGGTGCCTCTTCGATCATTTATTCAGATAGGCTTATCACTTGCCTTACCCTCTATCACCCGTGATTTCAAAGCACCCACAGCTGCAGATCAATACCTACCAGGCTACCTGGCTCACTAATTTACTAGAGAGAAGGGATATATCCCGTAACTGAGAACTAATGGCTAGATTTTCACCCTAATGAGATACTGAAGAAGTTCTTCCTGTCTGGCAAACAGGGAAAAAAGATGGTGCTTGCCTGACTATGCCTCTCAAGGATAAGGTCCGGTAAGCTAGATCTGCCTGTGGTTGGGAGAAGAGGCTTAGGGAAAGCAAAAGTGGCCATTTTTGGTGATTCGTGGCTGCAATGGTTAAAAAAGGTGGTGGGTGAGGCGGGGAGTGGGCAGGGTGAATGCACCAAGTGGGGAGCGGAGATACAAATTGAATGTGAGATACAAATTAATTCCTTGCTAGAGGCAAAATGACAAGCATGGGGGAAAAAAAAAAGACACGCATCAATTAGCACTTGGTACTCACAGGAGACTCTACAGAAGTGAATGAATGAATTTCTTTAAGTGCACTCCCCGTGTTTTTCCGGGGATGTGATTATGGCTTTCCATCCAGGAGCAGAGTCATAGCTAACTGGCCGGTCCCTGCTTGTGTGTCAGAAAAAAATGTGGGGCAGCAGAACCCAAAGCACAGAGAATTCCTTTCTGCTTCCTGGTTCTCAGCAGGGTCCACAGAGGATCCACAGAGGGGTCAACACTGAGGTATGTCTACAGTAAGTCTTCCTTAAACAGAATCTGGCTTCCTAAGGGCAAAGAATGTTTGTCTGTGAATGTTCGTGGCTAGAGCCAGGCTGATCTGTTTTGTTTGTGAAATCCGGTCACCCTAATTAACCAGGTTGCCCTGAGCAACCTCCCAGCCCTGGCCCAGGCTTGTGCTCATAAGGGCAGTTTTCAGTTTCTGCTTTTTAAAGAGGTCCGAGCCATATGCCACTTGAATAAAGAAACAACGAAAACATTTGGTCCTTAAGCAGGTTAAGTGTTCCTGTGTGTTTTCCATGTACCACCATTTCTTGGCTTGTTTCCACCCCCCTCCCCTGCCCCTCAAAAGAACCCTGCCAAAACATATCTACGATCACATTAATTTATTTTGTTGAAGGGCATCTTCTTCAGGCATTAGCCCCTAGGAAGATTAAACGATACACTATAGTCTAGAAAACTCTAAGCTTTGAATCATCCAAATCCCAGGGAATGTACTGGAAATATGGAAGAGTAAACAAACGCCATGTCGAGAAATTACTGCCAGGAAAGCTCTAAATGAGAGAAGAAAACGAGCCACACATTTTTAACGCGGCTTAGAAAACCGACACCTCTGTGCTCGTGGTAACTGGGGATTTCTCACACTTGGCAGCACACAACAGAAGCTCTGTGTCCCTGAATTGAGCCCATCAGACTTATCCCAGAAGCCAGCTCCTCCACCGTCTCACCTAGAAAACCTGCAGATGGCACATGAACAACGGGAGTGGGGCACAAACCAGAGAAACTCTGAGACCCAACAAGAGAGAGGTGCATTGAGAAGGGAAGGCAGGAGCCAAACGGGCGCACGCCCTGGCTTCCTCCACGTGGGAGCACCCCAACCTTGGCACGACCGACACTTTAGATGGACAGTGCTTTGCTGCAGCGGGGGGTCTTGTGTACTGTGGGATGACTGGCAGTCTCCCTGGCCTGTGCCCACTAGATGCCATTAGGAGACAAGCAGAACAGTCTTCAGCCGTTCCCAAGTGGCCCCCAGTCGAGGACCACTGGGCGAGACCAACTATAGAATCATCATTTTCAGAGCTGGAGAGATCCCAGAGACCACCAGGGCCAAGGCCTTACTGTTTAGGAGGAGTTGATGGAGTCTGAGTTAAGGAGTTAAAGGGGCTTAGTCCTGGACTCCCCTGATGGTTCAGTGGTCAAAGGCTCCATGCTTCCAATGGGTTTGATCCCTTGACGGAAGGTTCAGCATGCCGTGCAGTGTGGCTAAAAAAAATTTTTTAATTTAAAAAGTGAAAAATAAAGGGGGCTGAGACCCTACTCCATGATAGCATGGAAACCAGACACCAGGGTATCTGAGCAGATCACCATTTTCGGAGTAGTCTTTTCCCCATGAAATGACTGAATATAAAGTGCATCATACATCTTCAAAACCACCGCTGGGGAAAATAAAATAGTATTAACAATGCCAGTCTGTCTTTCTCTATTTTACAGAAGAAAAAGTACAGAGGGAACAAAGAGAGGTGGCCCCGTGGGGACACCCCAGCTGCTGGGATGGTGGATCTGATGAGGCCAACAATCGAGGGTACTGTCGGAGCACAAAAACAGCAAACACTTATTAAAGCCATTTTGTGTACATTTCTAAAATTACTTTGATGTAATATAAAATTTCAACCCACTCCAAGAAGTGAACGCACACACATTCTAGAAGCATTGTAGGCAGGTGCTTGGACAAAAGGGGTCCCAAGTACGTGCCATCCTTTCACCGCGTTCAAAGAACAGACTACTAGAAATAAGGGAATGGTGTGGTTCACGATTACCACCAAAATCTGGACAGTCACAGGGCCCATGCATGCCACGGTGGCCCAGGACCTAAAGAATATGTTTCCAGCAATTGCCAAGTGACTTAGGGGAAAGCCTGCAGCCATCACCAAACCAGGATGCCAGCATCTGCTAACCTAAGACCTATTTCCTCCTTGCCTAAACAAATAATCTGAATCAAGATACAGGGCTCTTAAGGCACAGGTGTGGGCAAAGTCTCAGTTTGGTGGGGTTCTTGCCATGCCTTGGGGACCTACAGGGAATTGATCAATGAGTTCTTAGAAGATTATTTGGGGAAACACCAAATAATAACCTTTCAGACTACTGAAAGGTGAGCTCAGAAGAAGAGAGGGGATTTTCAAAGCTCCTGGAGTATTTTAGTCCCAACTGAAGCATCAGATAATCTGCAAAGCAGAAAAGCAGCAAAGACACGATTCAAAACTATTTGAAACCATTTAAAAATAAGAAAGAGCCAGAATCAGATGCATGGATGACTAAAGCAGGAATGATTTCAGTACACGTTTTTTGGTACACGCAGTCATAGTTTACAGCCACATTGCTCCATCAAGCAACTTTTTGTTACTATTTTTTTTTCCCTTGAAACTCTCAAATAGAATGATGAAAGAATTACATTGCTTGTTAAGGCTGCTCATAGAAAAGGAAAGGAGGGAGGGACTTCTGTGTAGCATTCTCATAATTTGTGAATTCTGGTTTCCAAGTGGATTACTGGAGTTAAGACTTCGGTGTAATCCTTTTGGGTGGGACCAGATCTTTATAACATTTTCCCTTCTGTAGTAATTATACTGTCCTCTCAAGGGCATACTCTACACCCAACACTCAAGGTTCCTGAGTTTTCTGTAGAAGAGGCAAGGAGAGAAATTGCGTGAACACAAAATCCTGCCTTCAACAGGCAGCCCCGACACTTTTCATCCACTTCACCTGTTGGGATCTAGCTTCCGAATGGAGCTGGTTAGCGCACGCTTCTACGTCTTTTAACCAGTAACCGGCTCATTGTCGAGGCATGGCAGAGATGGTATTAAGAGAAGAGGCTGCTTTTGGCAAAGCTTCAATACTTTGGCCACTCAATGCAAGGAGCCAAATCATTAGAAAAGACCCTGATGCTGGGAAAGATTGAAGGCAGGAGGAGAAGGGAACAACAGAGGACAAGATGGTTGGATGGCATCACCGACTCCATGGACATGAGTTTGAGCAAGCTCCAGGAGATGGTGAAGGACAGGGAAGCCTGGTGTGCAGCAGTCCATGAGGTCACACAGAGATGGACACTACTGAGTGACTGAACAACAACAACAATATTAATAAGATGTCCAGTGCAAGGAAAAGTGGACACCAAAATTTTATAATAGTAGTCAACTATGCATTATTGGGCTTCCCTGGTGGCTCAGACAGGAAAGAATCTCCTGCAATGCAGGAGACCCAGGTTTGATCCCTGGGTTGGGAAGATTCCCCAGGAGAAGAGAATGGCCACTCACTCCAGTATTCTTGTCTGGAGAATTCCATGGACAGAAGAGCCTGGCAAGCTACAGTCCACGGGGTCGCAAAGAGGTGGATGTGACTAAAGCGACTTAGCATGCACACATGCACAGTAGAATTTCTTTTCCTTTTTCCTTTCTTTGGCTTCAATTTTTTAAAAACAGGTACAGGTATTCCTTACTGTTTTAATTAAAAAAAAAAAAAGGATTGTTTTTTCTTAAGCTGTGAATTGTGGGGTCGTGCCTGGGCCTGCTCACCACGCTCCCAATGAAATCCCCGTTTCCCCATCCTGTCTCTCCGGCCAGATGGCATCTACCAAGCAGGATGCCTCTGCGCTTGGCAACCCACTCCCACCTACAACACAGTGGTCTCAGTGAGCCCAGTCTGAACGCTCTTAGAGAGACATATAATCAGAGAATTAACAGACAGCTGAGGAAGAAAAGATTCTGGAAGGTCAACAGCATTAACACACAGATTAAAAACCCAAAGAGGAGCTGGCAGAACCGCCTCTCAATAATTGAAAACCACAGGGGTGGCTCAGCAGGTGAAGAATCCACCTGCAATGCAGGAGACGCGGGTTCGATCCCTGGGTTGGAAGGATCCCCTGGAGGAGGAAAAAGGCAACCCACTCCACTATTCCTGCCTGGAAAATCCCACGGACAGAGGAGCCTGCTGGGCTATAGTCCATGGAGTCACAAGGAATCGGACATGATGGAGCAACTAAGCATGCATAAGGAAACCAAAAAGAATTAAAGCTGATGGTTGCACCCAAACCATATCTTTCATACCAGCTGATGGTACAAAATGAAAAACAAAGTGCAGATCCATGAGAGATGATATCTACTGCTTTAGGACCTGGGTCTTCTAGGTGACTCAGTTAAGTTTGACAAATACTTCCTGAGCCCCAACTTTGTTCAGGTATAGGACCGCCCCATGGCAGGCCCTTTAAAGCATGATGTTTAAGTATGAGCCACAGTTTCCTCCCTTGTCTTTAGCAAACTGGGGATAACCAAGCATCTTGCAAAATGCTGATACAGAAGTTAAAGCAAATGCTAGAAGTTAAAGTAAGTACAAGGTGCCTGGTATATGACAAGTACTCAAAAAGGTGTGGTACACCTAGGGCAGGGCCACCATGTAACTCAGTTTTGGGGCTCTGAGGCATTCCTATCACAATCTTATTTGGCCTTGCAAGCAAATCCCGGATCACCCTTCTTCTTAACATACCGCATTGGGTTCATTTCATTTTCCACCTCTCGGCCTTTTCTCATTGGCAATGCTCAACAGGACAAAGGCACACAGGACCCTTGTGAAACACGTGTGTGTGTGTGTGTGTGTGTGTGTGTGTGTGTGTGTGTGTGTGTGTGTGAGTGAGTGAGTGAGTGAGTGACAGTCACTCAGTTGTGTCTGACTCTTTGCGACCCTAAGGCGCCCACCAGGCGCCTCTATCCGTGGAATTCTCCAGGCAAGAACACTGGAGTGGGTTGTCATTCCCTTCTCCAGGGGATCTTCCCAACCCAGGGGTCAAACCCAGGTCTCCTGCATTGCAGGCAGATTCTTTACCATCTGAGCCACTAGGGATGGCACATAAGATACAAAAAAATGGATAATTTAGAAAGGAGCAGGCTTCTGACAGAGATCTACATCTATGTTGTAGAAAAAAGACAAGGAACTCGTTCAAGATCTATCTTTAACTCCCAGACACAACTGACGACTTCAAAGAAACATGAATCAACGTTTAATCCTCTCATTTCTTTTGCAGACATGGAGGTGGAGGCTCCACAGGACCCTTTTGAGAATCTGATGAAAGAGAGAGGCCTCCTTCCCCCCCAACCCGGCCTCAAACATACACATATATCCAAATTTTGCATACATTTCAGGCAATTCAGAAACACACAACCCTGCCTGTAGCCCCTCCCCAACAGCTATAATACAAGAGAATCAGGTCGACCTTCTCATGATTTCAATTCGGAACAAGCTGATTTCTTAAGATTATTGTACAGACAGCTGGCTGCAGTCCCGATAATTCTCTCTCTAGGTTGAGTTAAGAGTCCAAGGAACAAAACAGCATGAAGAAAACCCTGGGAAGTTTGTGCAGTCAGCTTCAGTCCAAACGCGTGCTGCTTCACCAAATAATTAAGCCATTACTTCATTTCTATTGCACACCTGCAGCATAATTGCTTCACAGGACCACGCTCACAGATGGCTTTGAGAGGCGTAAGTCTACATAATAAAAGTTCACGGGGCAGCTCAGATATTTGCACAAGGTTTTGGAATTACAGAGATGCTGCCTGAGGCAAACACATCACCTAATTAGCTAGGATTGATCAGCTGAACAGGATTTTGCAGAGACTGGGTATGGGGGGGAAGGAGTTGCTGCCATATCTACCTAGAGGGCAAGCGGATGCCCTCTAAACAATAAATAACGCAAAACATCCCACATCCTGGCTTAAAGAGGAACTGAGGCTACAGAATCGTGGCATATGAAAACCCATGTGCTGTCATTTAACGATCAAAGCCGACAACAACCGTAAACTACTTGGTTTGTGTAAAATGCTTTGCCCTTTACAAGCACTTTAGCGGGGCTCGGAAGGAAAGGCAGCAGGCATCACCAGTCCACTCAGTCATTAGCAAATGCTTTCTGGACACGTTGAGCTGGGTGTGAAGGGTGCACGAGAAGGAAGGTGGTCCCTGTCTTCCAACAGCCATGGAAACGCAGGACAAGAGGGCCAAGTCTATGGGGGGGCAGGTTTCACAAGGGATGGAACGCTAAATCTGGTTCTTAGGGGGAAGTGATTTTGTACAGAGAGCTGGAATGGGAGGAGACTGGCGAAACTGCAATCAAGGCGGAAAGAACTGGGAGAATATTAACGGAGAGAGCCGAGAACGGGCCTGAGCCAGGGAGTCGAGGGAGCGATGGGGCAGGAGGCTGGAGAAGTAGATGGATGAAATCTAGGAGGGTCCTCTCTGCAGGTGACAATGGGAGGCCTTTAAAGGTGCGGTGGTCAAAGACCCAGATGTGCTGGAATAACTGTTCTAAAAGCAAGACCTCCTCCCATGGGGGAGATTTTTTAAGTGTACTGATGCTTGGGTCCCACCCCCAAAGACTCTGTGGGACCCAGGCATCAGTGTTCTCTTTAAAAACCTCTCCAGGCAAGTCTCCCGTGCAGTTCATGTACACAAGCCCTGGGCAAGAGGTTAAGTGGCCGCCTAGGGTCATTCAAGCTCAGGGCTCTTCTTGGACTCTGACTGCTACAGTGATTTCCCTTTAATCTTGTATATAAGCATGCAAAAGACGGGCTTTCCTGGTGGCCCAGTGGAATCTGCTTGCCACTGTTGAGGACACAAGTTCAATCCCTGGTCCAGGAAGATCCCACATGCCATGGGGCAACTAAGCCCATGAGCCACAACTACTGAAACCCCCACGCCTAGGGCCCTGTGCTCTGCAACAAGAGAGGCCACCACAATGAGAAGTCTGATTTTAGCACCACAACTAGAGAGTAGCTCCTGCTTACTGCAACTCGAGAAAGCCCTCAAGCACAGCAACGAAGACCCAGTGCAGCCATAAATAAATAAACAAAATGCAAAAAGGAAAAAAAAAAATTTTAGGGTGGGAAGAAAAGGCTCCTCAAACAACCCACATACCCATACCTCATTCATGACAACACAAAGTGCTTGAGCATTTGTTATTTGTATGTGTTTGGACTGGGTAAAAAAAGAAAAAAAAAAACCTCAATGTCTCTTTATCCCCTACACCTTTCTTTAAGGCCTTGATGCTTGGCTGAACAAGATCAACAAGTCAAATAGGGTTCCTGAGATAACTCACCCGCCAGCATGATGCGGGGGCAGAGAAGTTGAGCTGGGAGGTGAGGTTTATTCTCAAGAGCATCAGAGCTTTCAAAGGCCATCGTGTGAACAAATCTGGAGTTCATAAGCAGACCAGGTGAGACAGAGGTAGGGACCCCGCAAACCTCCATAAATCTAAATGGCTGCCACTCCCCAGGTAGTGAGGACAGCAAACCTGGTTGTGTCTACTGGCCCTTGGTCCCTCTCACAGCCAACCAAGGTTACTGCTCCTCACAGAGCTGCTCGCTGTCTTTCTACATGCCGCTCCGGCAGCCACTGTGGATCAACTAGATTCAGCAATGGAATCAAACTCGGTCTCTGATTCCTGCCTTATGTATGACTTTACACCACTTTAAAAAGAACCACTCACAAAGGCTGCTTTGAAAGAGTACCAATTTAAACCAGGCAAGAGAACCCAAGACATTGATTCTACTCATTTAAACTAACAAGACAGCCTCAGATCAGGAGAAGAGAACTTCCAAACCAAAAAACACTGGTAGGTATAAATTTGGAGAAAGAACGAAATGCTTTTCACTGCTGCCAAAACAAGAAGAAGAAACAAGCGGGGGCACCCCTCAATCTCAAAACAGCCTCTGGTACTAACCTTTGGACACTCTCTCTCCCAAAGCAATTCCAAGGATTCATCTTTATTCCAAGGACCAGGTTTGCAGCTATTTAATTATGACCTTCTCTGTAATCACACGAAGAAGCAATGAAGGTATTGCCTCTTCCTTGTGAGTTGTGTTGTGTGTGTGTGTGTAGATCTGTTGGGCGTGTGATTTTCTCTCATTGCTCAACATTAAATCTTTTTTTTAATGGAGTATAATTGCTTTACAGGGTTGTGTTAGTTTCTGCTGTAAGACAATGTGAATCAGCCATAAGTATACATGTACCCCCATCCCAACCTGCAATCCCACCCCTCCAGGTCATCACAAAGCACCGAGCTGAGCTCCCAGCTTCCCAACAGCTAATCCTTTTACACAGGGCGGTGTACATATGCCAACGCTACTCTCAATTTGCCTCACGTGCAAGTTTATTTTAAAATTAACATCCAGAACAACTCAGCTGCAGGGCAGTTGAGTGTAAAGTTTATAAAAGTATTATACTAATATTTATCAATATTTGCTGGACATGTGATGAGTGATGGTTGACTCTTTCAAGCCATCTAGCAATCCGCGCTCTTTAAGTTCGTCATTTTTGCAGTGCATCACTTCCTGGTGCTACAGACTAGCATCACAGCGGCGTCAGAGGGCTGCGCTCTCCCAGCCCTCGTTGAGGAGGAGGCTGAGGGTCACAGGAGGGTTTAGCAAGACAACCCTGGGGCCAAAGTGAAGGTGGTCAACATGTGTGTTTATCCTGTCCTTTCAGAAAGGAAAAATGATCAGCACGCTGAGATGGATCCAATCTGGGGGAAATGGTTCCAGCCTACCAAAATTTCGCAAGATGGGTTTCTCCATGTATAAGTACACTGACTGACTCTGGAAAGAATAAAGGCCAACCAGACCAGCATATCTTGAGGGATCATCACATTTATCTCATAGTCTAAAAGATGCCTGGAAACCCAGCCAGGATCAAAAGCTTTGCTGACTCGAGAGTGATCACAAGATGTAGGTAACAAAGAGGCCGTCTTGGCAAATTGAGTGTCCTACGGCCCCCCTCTGCCGTGAGGGCAGCAGGTTGCTAGTCCCCTCCCTCTGGCCTGAGAACATTCCCAGGCTAGCCTGGTCAATCCTCGCTCTGTCCTCGTCCAGACGCCACCATCCCTGTGTGTCATTACAGTATCCCCCATGCTCATTCAACACACGTGCTTGGTAAGCTGCGAACTGAGACGCTTCCGTCACTTATACTGACTACAGTTCAGGTTGTATTTATTGACCGTTTCCCTTGTGTCACCTGAGCTGCTCCCAGACCTCCCTGTGGGTGGGTGGCCTCACACCTGGAGTTCTCCCAGGGACGCTAGGATCACCTGAGGCATAGAACTGAGCACCCCAGGGAGGGGGGGGGTCCCACTTCCTTAATGGGCCTGACTTCGGAGGGTCCAATTGCCCTTTGTCAGGTGGCCTGGAGTCACCTCCTCTGCAGGGTCCCCTCCAGGCCCTGGGGCAGCAGTGTCGTGAAGTAGCTCGGCTATGAAGGGAATGTGCCCCACTCCCTGGCACCCCCAGCCCGGTTCTGCCCTCCCAGGCCCAGACAGCTTAGTCAATATTTATCCAGCAGGTCCAGCCTCAGCCAAAGCACAATACCCACCCTTCGCCTGCTCTTCATACCAGAAAAGAAAACAACTGATTCTGTTTAAACGTCACTGATAAATAAGGTGATAACATGTCAGTAATCCACAGCCCCGTTGAGAAAAGATCCCTCCGTCTGGTTAGCTTTTAATGGAAGTTGGATAATACTATCTACATAGGATTTTAAAGGGCTTCCTTGGTGGCTCAGATGGTAAAGACTCTGCCTGCTAATGCAGATTTACCAGCTGAGCCACCAGGGAAGCCCAAGAATACTGGAGTGGGTAGCCTATCCCTCAAACCGGGGTCTCCTGCATTGCAGGCAGATTCTTTACCAACTGAGCTATCAGGGAAGTCTGAAGCAATGTTAAAAAGGTTGGTTTAATGGAATAATAGGAACCAATTCAAATGTGAGGTTTCTAGTTAGAACTATTAACGCTCTCTATTGAATTCAGTGATTCTTCCTCGTCCCATGTCTGTGATAAATGGCACTTTTTAGACAAGTCACAGCCTGGGGGATACAGCAAGGGGCTAAGGATGCATCCACAGCACACACCCTGGGCACACACCGCACGCACTTGGCTCACGAGCACGAAACATGAACAGAAAAGGTCTGCCGGGGGAGGAAAATTGCATTTGGCTTCCCACTCTTGGGAAAGCCTTTTCTGTGTCCACCCACCCGAGTTGACAAGAACCTCTCTGGAGGGCAAACTCAAGAACACAGGAGCTTTTGTTCCCTCCACAGCAACTTTCCTCAAGCAGGGCTCTGTCTCGATGCCTGCAAAGACGATCGCTCTCGGAGAAAATGCCACCGAAGGACTGGGTCAAGCATGTCCATTTGGAGCATCTGCACACATTGCTCCTGAATGACCAAGGGAGAGGCGGCAGGGTCGTCGGGCACCAAAGAGTGGAGACCCAGAGGCAGGGTCCTGGCACCCCCGCCTCCATGCTCAAACAGGAGAAAGCAAGCGGTGGATAAGAGGGACCCATCTTGATACCGAGGGTGGGAGGCAGGGGTAGGGAGCTGCCTGGGGGGAGGGGTAACCTGGCAGGTGGGGGGTCCCAGGGAATTACACTCAGTAATGGGGCACCGCTTCCTGCTGAGTATCAGAATACATGGGCTGGAGTGAAAAAATGTCCACCGACAGAAACCTGCCCACCAGGAGACTTACGATGTGGGCCTGGAATCCACCCACACACTGTAGGATCAGAGTCCCCTGCTGGGATGGGACACTAAGGCCAACTTCACAGACCCAGACAATCTCGAAAATCGGGCAATGATCATATTTACCTATACTTTCAGAGATGCACATCCTTTCAAATAAAGCTCTTGTAAGGAGCAAAGGACATACGTAAGATTCCAGGACTAATGTTCTTTTCCATGCGCTCACCCCTTGGTCTGCCCCTTCTCAAAACTGGTGACTCCATTTTGCCAGCTGCTCAGGCTACTCCCGAGAAGTCATCCTCAACTCCTCTTTCTCTCTCCCTTAATATCTAGTTCCTCAACAAATCCAGCCAGATCCACCTTCGAAATACACCCAAGACCCAACCACTAACCACCACCATGAACTCCTGGGTGACCACAGCGACTTTGTAATTGACCTCCTCACCCAGCCACTGCTGTCGACTCAACTAGGCAGCTGGTGTGATCCCTGTACAAAGTCAGGTCAGACTGTGTCTCAGAATAAAATCCACCCACTGTATCGGGCTCACCAGACCCCCCATTATTTTTCTGGACACCTCATGCACTGCCATTCTAAACCCTGCTCATTCTATTCCAGCCACTGTGGTCGTCTTTCAGTTCCTCAAATGCAATGACCATGCTCTGGCCTCAGGATCTTGGCAAGGCCTCTTCTGTCCTTTGAAATGACTTTCGCCCCTCAAATGTAGGGCTTGTTCTCTCAATTCCCATAAGCGTGTGTTTTAGTTGTTAAGTCATGTCCGACTCTGTGATCTCATGGACTGTAGCCCACCAGGCTCCTCTGTCCATGGAATTCTCCAGGCCAGAATACTGGAGTGGGTAGCCATTCCCTTCTCCAGGGGATCTTCCCAACCCAGGGATCAAACCCGGGTTTCCTGCGTTGCAGACAGATTCTTTATGGTCTGAGCCACCAGGGAAGTTGTCGCTCCATCCAAGGGGTTTCCCTGACAAATTCTAAATAAAATATGGATACATATACATCCATCCACATACCACTACACACTCTCCTTTCTCCCTTGCTTCATTCTTCTTCTCAGCACTTAGTACCAGCCTATGATGTATTTGGTTCCGTTTCTTTCTCTATTGGAATATAGGTTCCATGGAGACAAGGGTAGTCTCTGCTTGGGTCAACAGTATATCCCCAGGCCATACTTACTCAGCACATACTAGGTATAGCTCAGTTGGTAAATCATCTGCCTGCAATGCAGGAGACCTGGGTTCGATTTCTGGATCGGGAAGATGCTCTGGAGAAGGAAATGACAACCCCCTCCAGTGTGCTTGCCTAGAAAATCCCATGAGACTCGTGTGACTATGGTACACATTAGGAGGTTGACTCAAATAAGCTATGGCTCATAAAAATCACTAATTTATACAACTATTTAACTTACACAAAGCAAATGAATTTAAGACAAAATGGTTCTGTGTAACTGGATCTGGACTCAAATTTAGGTTCACTAGATTCTCAACTAGTTCTTTCTCTGAGGCTCTCCCTTGAATTCAGAGGAGAGAATGCAACTGCCCACCAGGCAGCTCAAGTTGGAGAGAGACTCTGGCTGCCCCCAACCCATCTCTGTACAGTGATGGGATCCCCTAAACGTAAGGTCTGGGGGTCCTAGACTGTCCTCTCCCCTTGAAAAAAGGCATAAGTCCACTATATATATCTACATCAAAGGGTGGTTAAGTAACAAGGCACGAAAAGGAACACATACAGATGTGTGTCACTTGCGTTTGTGTCAGGAAGTCTACTCAATTGCCACTGAATTCCCTTCTCCTCTGTCAACGAGGGGCTGTGTGCCCCTCTAGGCCTGCTCCCACTCTACCCCCCCCCTTCCCAAAAGGCTGGAAACCCTATGAAGATATCAGCCTTGTCCTTTTGGACCACCTGTCCTTCTATACCCAGGCCCAGGAACACTGCAGGGACACTGACTGAATGTCTGCGGAGCAATGAAGATGCTGGTCCAGATCTGGGGGCCAACCGTTGTTGACTTGTCCCTAATAACCCTCAGGCTGAGAGGACTCGAAAGTATGTGAGATGTCATGGGAGACAAGGCTACTTTTACTCTTTAGGGAAAGTTGAAAAAGTGTTAGTCACTCAGTCATGTCCGACTAGGGCAACCCCATGGACTGCAGACCGCCAGACTCCTCTATCCTGGGATGCTCCAGGCGCGAACACTGGAATGGGTAGCCAATCCCTTTCTCCAGGGAATCTTCCCCACCCAGGGATTGAACCCGGGTCTCCTGCACTGCAGGCAGATTCTTTACCATCTGAGCCACTAGGGAAACCTTGAAAAAGTTGGCCATGTAGCAATGCTTTGGACATTCATTTTCAGGACAGCAGTCAGCATCCCACTAATAGTCCCCGTGCTCTTTCTCCTCAGGCTAATTTTAATCCCATCTCATCGGTTCCTTCAGTAATCAATGCTGACAGTCCCAGCTGCCAGGCCCTCAGCGATAGCATCTGCTTATCCCCTCCAGATTAATCTAAACATCTTAACCTCCAGGACAGTGGGTCTTCCTCTAAAGTTTTGCAGAAGAGAAAGCATACAGCACAGGTCAGGCCAAGAGCCACACGAAAATCACTGTACTCAGAGCATCTCTTTACCCGGATGGTGATCTCCTT
The DNA here is from genome assembly GCA_007570785.1 of Antilocapra americana. Classification (NCBI taxonomy): domain Eukaryota; kingdom Metazoa; phylum Chordata; class Mammalia; order Artiodactyla; family Antilocapridae; genus Antilocapra; species Antilocapra americana. Next base: position 1,530,776 of record ML660218.1, on the reverse strand, counting down.
GAGATCAAGGGTTTCTGTCCCATTCACAGTTGGCCCAGGTGCCTCACAGAAGGCCTACACCTACTAAAAGCTTGAAAAATGTCTCTGGATGTGGCAGGTGCCAACCAACCAAAAATTAATAGTTAACCCAACAGTGTTTACTGCACGAGGATGGTTCAAATGAATGGTTCTGATAAATATCATTGGAAAAAGATGCATTTTTTTCCTGCATCACCCTATGGTGTTACCAGAGTTCATATGAAGTGTACGATCTTAGACACCATACATGCAGCCAGATTTGCACTCAGTAGGGATAAAGTTGCTTCTCATTTTCTAGGAGGAAAATCTCTTAGAATTTCCTATGCTTTGCTTAATTTCAATACTCTGAGTTAGCCAAAGAAACATTAAAGTTCTTTCTTTGGAGGAAAAAAAGATCTAATTGGATTTATTTGCCACTATGTGCATTTACCATGCCAAGCATGTGGTTTCCGTCTGTCACTGAATGCATCATGCTTAATTCTTGGCATAGGATAATTACAGCGTAAAAGTACATTCTAATGGTCCATGGGATCAATTCCAGTGGTAGCTGACAGCTAATCCTGAATATTTGGGTACACAGGATCACAAACATTAATGAGTTATAAAATATCATCCCACTGAGTCAAATGGCTCATATACAGAAAAACAAAATAACAGTAAGACAGCAATTCCTACAATACCCAGAAATAGAATTCATAACATATGATGGGCCCAATTAAGACATTTGGGAGCTTGGCAAAGACAAATAATTACGTAATGGACAACAATTCAGAATCAGAGAATTTAAATGGCATGGAGGCCAATATCTCACCGAATACTGAAGCTTCATTTGTCAGATCTCTGAAAGAGGTTTATACAGTCTGATACTTATGAAAACCAGATGTTACTACCCACTTTGGAACAATGATTCCATTGGTAGGCAGCTCTTACCATTAGACTTATCAAGCATCTGTTACACACTAGATGTCATGATAGATTTCAAGGATAGAAGACATCATTTCCATCCTCAAGGGTCTCAGAATCTATTGGAGGAGAAAATAAATTCTATAGGTGAGACGATCAGTGAGGAGACACACACACAGAGGCCACAGGAGCACAAAGGAGAAATAGCACACAGAAGAAACTGGGAAAGGCTCACACGAAGTCACAGCCACAGTCTGAGGTCCACACTGAAGTCTGCTGAAGAAACAAGGGGCCTGGATGCACAAGGCTCTTCCCAAGAAGCACAGACATGAAACCCGAGAAGTGCAGTGAGCTTGGGCGATCTGAAAGCCTATTAATTGATCCTAGTTGGTTCATGAAGGGCCTTGTGTACTGGCTAAGGAGTTTGGGTTTCATCCCAAAGATGAAGAAAAACCATCGAAGAATGACATGCTCGGGTATGCATAAACACAGCTACAATGCTCTCATCCTTCTTGATTGGGCTGCTTACTACTTAAACGTCAAGTTCTTCCCCATAAACCTTAAGCTCCCTAAGGGCAGGGATTGAGTTGGCTTCATACACTCATGTGTTCCTATTATGTAATAAAATGCCCGAAACAGGGAAGATATTGGGTGGACACTAAATGGATCACTCAAACCACCCATCCATCCATAAGTGATCTTGGGAAAGGGTGGGTTGAAAGGGGGAGATCTGAGGGAGGCAGAAAGACCAGTCAGTTACAGGATTGCTCTAAGACGGGTTGGGGAGAATTCAAAGATGCCTCTTGGTATGTTCTGTGGGGCTGAGTCTAAGGAACAAAGTTTTAGAGACAAGTAAGGGAGAGTCAGGGGCTTTCCTGGTGGCTCAGTCAGTAAAGAATTATCCTGCAATGCCAGAGACTGCCTGCAATATAGGAGACCAGGGTTCGATCTCTGGGTCAGGAAGTTCTGGAGAAGGAAATGGCAACCCACCTTCAGTATTCTTGCCTGGAAAATCTCATAGGCAGAGGAGCCTGGCAGGCTACAGTCCATGGGGTCACAAAGAGTTGGACACTACTGAGCAACTAAACCACTACACCACAGGGGAGAGTAAGTTCCCTTTCAGATACACTCAGCTTGGAGTATCTGGTATCTATGGAGCAGCCAAGGGGAGCTATCAAGTCAGACTTCGGTCTGCCTAAATGGGGTGGAAAAACGTGGTCCTAAATCAATACAAGTGGTCATTAAAGGGGCCAGGAGGTCACCAGTGAGGACAAAGTAGCCTGGAGAGAGATTTCATCTAGATGTTGTGAACCTGGGACAGTTTTATGCCAAATAACAACTCCCTTCGAGTTACTGTTACTACCATGAACCATCTTGGAAAAGCAAAGACTGACCTCACCGAGTGACTTGCTACAAGCAATTCATTTTCAACTCTGAAGACTGCCAAGAGCTAAAGCAGCAACTAGATTATATCCACAAGGAAATCAGTGGCTTGAATGCTGGCTATCAGGTTAAAAAGCAATTTCAAACAAATATGCCTAACAATATTACCCTAATGTCAGATGCAAAGAGGACAACGATGACTCTTTTCACTACAACCAGGATCCAGCAAGGGTTTTGGGTTTCTGTGAGAACCGGGGAACAGATAATAGGAAAGATAATGAGCATGTTTTAATGTCTGGCATGCACCTGGCTTTTTCATATGCTAGTGACATCACCAAGCAGCCATGCATCTTCACGGAGCCTATCTGAGAAAACGCTCAGAAAGTTCTGAATAAAATAAAATGAATAGCTGATCTAGGCAAAACGGAAACGCAGCTGAGATTCAGGACCAGAAAATTTAAAGTAACCTATTTTCTTCCAATCTTGTTAACTCCTTACTAATAAGAAGGTCTCCAAGTCCATTTTGGTGGAGGGAGAATCTCTCAATAGAACAAATTTAGAAAAAGAAAATTAAATGTGTACATTTTTTTACCTTCAAAATTAAAACAGCTTTGTTAAGTTTCATAAGGGAAAATGTACCCTCTTACGACCTGGATTATGACTCTTAAGCCTCTTCTCTAACACCACAATTTGAAAATATTAATTCTCTGGTGCTCAGTCTTTACAGTCCAAGTTTCACATCTGTGCATGACTACTGGAAAAAACCGTAACTTTGAATAGACGGAACTTTGTCAGCAAAGTCATGTCTCTGCTTTTTAATATGCTGTCAAGATTTGTCTTAGCTTTTCTTCCAAGGAGCAAGCGTCTTTTAATTTCGTGGCTGCAGTCACCATACATTTTTGGAAAGCAACCACACGGAGCCAACTTTCAACATCATTTGTTCTGCAATCAGAGCAAGAGTCAGCTCATGTCAGACAGATCCCGTGCGGCTTTCAGGCCCGAGGGAACTCATTTCTGTTACAGGAGGAACCATTCTCCTGTCTACCCAGTAGGGAAGGAGTACTCTCAACATTACTGAGATGCGTGCTTTAACAGGAGGGGAGTCAACAGTCAGCAGTTGGTGATGAAAAAGCAGTTCCTGTGTCTGCTTTTAATCTCAGGCGCAAATCATCCTGAGACACCACGAGCCTCAGAGTGTTAAAATTAACCTTTTCAATTCACTAGGACCAAGTTTCTCTTGCAAATATAACCAGCAAAAGACAGCAAGGAAGAAAGGAGTCAGCAATCTGATATAACTGGGATTCATATTTCTGGAACATCCAGGAATCCCTAGTATAATTAGGAGAATAACAGCAATCCATTCAACCAATTCCTGATATTGTAAAGAGTTATTATTACTATTTTTTCCAAGCATCCTTATGTCTGCTGAAGCCAACTTGGCCACCTACTTCTGGGGATCAACTTCTAGCTGATTTCTTATACATGCATGCTTCTCATGAAATTTTTCACTGCCTAGGTTCTACTGGGAGATAATGACAGAACTAGGGCAGAGCACAGGAGGGGAAATTAAGGTGTGTGCATCATCTGACTTTTTTAAGACATGCATACATAGAGGGGAAGTGGTGACAGTGGTTATATAAAGTGCTGACCAACAGAGCTTTCTGTAGTGATAAAAATGTTTTACGTAAATCTGCCCGGTCCAATATAGTAGCCATTACCCACATGTGGCAACTGAGAACTTGAAACATGACTGGTATGAATGAGGAACTAACATTTAAATTATAATTCAATTTTAAAAGCCATATGCAGCTGCCATAATAGCCTTTGGAAAACACAACCTAACTTCTTTGTGAGTTGCCCACCCAAATACAAAATTCTAGCCTTGAAAACATTAGAATTTTATTAACAAACGTATATTTCCTTAGGAATGGTTAGCAAAGGGATTCCCTGATAGCTCAGTTGGTAAAGGGTCCATAAAACCCATATTTGGGCAGTGTGTTTTATGAACAAGCCAATTAATTAGCTTTCATTTTCAGAGATACCCAGACTACCCACATGGAACAAACTTTCAGTTTAAAGGTGTATCAATTATGTAAAAGCACAAATCTTTAATTACTCCAAAGTAAGAGCAAATACCTAGAAAAACTATAATGAACTGGCTGATAATATCAGGAGGCTTATTATCCAAAAAGATATTTAAGGTAACAAACCAAAACTAAAGAGTAACGTCTTAGAATCCCGTGACAGCCTCAGGCTTGGCCATTGTCACGCACATGACCTGGATTCCGTCTGGTTCTGCGGCCTTCTCTTCCTTCTCTGGCTCTTCTACACGGTCTTCTGGGTGATACACCAAAACCTCAGTGAACTCTGTTAGCTCCTTGGGCCTTCAGAAGACATACCAAGGTTTTAATCACCATGCACAACACTTTTCAAAAGGAATGCCTGCTGTATCCTATGTTCTAAAGAGCTTGAGGATAGGTCAAACCCCCAAGTAATTTAAGCCTTTCTTGTCATTCATTTTGCATAAATAGCTTCCCCTTCAATTCCCCTTTGGTTTTCTCCTTGGAATGAATAAAGATGTCCTCATTTTCCTTATGAAAATTTCAAACTAAGTCAAATTACAGGAAAGCCATTTTCATTCACCGAAGCACATACACAGATTACAGCATTTATGTAGCGTTATCTTGTTTAATCAAGAAAAATGATCCTTTTTAAAGTATAGAAAGACAAATTCTCTCAAGTGCACATAAAGCCCTTCATTATACAGAGAAATGCATAATAACATGTGCATACTTAACATAATTTTAGTAAAAGGCGTCTTCTAAGAGAGAATACAAAGGCATCTCATATTTACAGCAATGTCTAAAAAAATGAAGCATTCAACAGGAGAGAATTTTCTAGAACTTCCCTTTTACGATCAAATCTTTCAATCCTCTTTGATAGAAGCCATTTCTTAATATGTTTATAATTCCTTTAGTTCTTAAAGAATGGAGTTTTACACTTTTCATTGGACATGCATTATTACTGCTGTCATCACTACTACTATCCTGACTGTAGTATTCAAAATATCTATGCCTGCTTCTGAATTACTATTTACTTCTTCAAAGTCAGAGCATCACCCAGCTATCTATTCTCTGCCTACTCTTCTGATTGATATGCTTCCAGTTTTCTCTGTAGGGGAAACAATAACCAAGCCTCTGTAGGTTAACTGAGTTAATCATGCTTTGAATGGGGAACTAAAGAGTCAAGCACAAGACTGCGGGGTGGCAGCGTTCTGCCAAGTGAGGCATCCAGAGAAAGGGTCACTGGTCCCCTCCTCCCACCCACCACCCACATCAGAATTTTACTTGTGCTAAAAGCAGCTGAGCAGGCCAAAACTGGGGCCTCCAAACACCAAAAGTCCAAATTCCAAAGAACATAAAATGAACTGGCTAATTTAGCCTTAGCCAGAATTAAGTTTCCTAGCTGATTCCTGTAATAATCGCAGAGGCACCCAGCTTATCCACAGCTGAGAGACAGATTTCGCAGTAAATCTTTAAATACAAAAGCCTTAGCATCTTGAACAGTGACCACAGGGCAAATTTTCTGTGTGCAGGTGGCACCATTTGACTTTTTCCCATTAAAATTAGTGAGGGCTTAATGTGCTCCAGTGAGTTCCTTGGGCTGGCTCCGTGGGCAGGTGGAAACAGGGAGTGAAAGCACATGACCACAGTCAGGAAATGCCAGTCAGAGGGCAGAGCCTGCCCTCACTCGGGAGGGTGGTAGGAGCAGACTGAGTGCCACCCAAGAGTCAATCCTCTGAAAACTTTCTTTAAAAAACCCAAACTGTTTTTATCACCTGTTACCCACGAATGTAAATATTCTCATTTCTGCTTTTATTATTTATAATTGTCCAAAACAATTTTTATAACAGTATAACATGAAGTCCTCCAAAAACTCATAACAAAGGCAAGCCTCTGTGTATTTTTCTTTTTATAGAGGGAATCCAGCCATCTAGAATAATCTAGATTATTCTAGATTCATTCATAGCCATCTATGAATAACATACAATGGGCCCTGAGTGGGTGAATGGCACCCAGAGTAGAAGGTCAAGTACACACTGCTATACTCAAAATGGATTACCAACAAGGACCTACTGTATAACACAGCAGACTCTACTCAGTGTTTATATGCCAACCTGGAGGGGAAGGGAGTTTGGGGGAGAATGGATTCTCGTATATGTACGGCTGAGTCCCTTCACTGTGCACCTGAAACTACTACAACATTATTAATTGGATACACCCCAATACAAAATAAAATTGAAGCTTGAAAAAATAGTACCCCAAGTAATAACAACGTGTTTTTGGAAAAAGAAAAATTTGAATCAAGTCAATAACATTGAGTAATCAGTAACTAAAGTCCAAGCAGTCAGATTTTCTGTTAAAAAAAAAAAATCATTAATTTATCAAACTTAGGACTTTAAGACGTGAGCACAGATGGAAACCACCCCAGGGTTGAGTGAAATGATTAACTGAGTCATGTCACTCATTCACCAAACACAGTCACAGGCCAGGCTGCGGCTCAGTGTCCCCGCCAGGCACTGCCAGGCTTGGGAAGCTAACAGGAGTGCTGAGGACACATGACCTCTCTGGATGGGTGGGAGGGCTTCCTGCAGGAAGTGGTATCTGAACCATCACAAGAAGGAATGAGACCTGGATGAACTGTGGCTGAGCTCCGCATCACCCTGATTATCTCAATGTTCTCAGTGAAGGGAATATAAAAATATAAATATAAAAATAAAAACTGCTTTGACTTTCTCGTGAAGGTACAAAGACTCAAAGAACCTTAATTGAAGCAATAAATTTCAAATGCCAGCACTGCTTTGCTAGCATTTTTTCCGTTGTGCTTATCTAAACTTACTATTCATTTACTATGCTGTCAATGTGCATAAACAGCACTAAAATAATAAGAGAAAGCCTGCAGCCTGGTCGTGGGGGGCGTCCAAAAGTCCTCCAAAATGTTCACAATTCTAAATTTACGATATTATATAGTCCATAAAACCAAGCAGCATAAAACCAGAATTAAGGAACTGCTCAAAGTAGCAGTCAGGGATTGTTAGATCTAACAAGTCCTGTGGATTTTTAATACAGGTTTATTGATGGATAGTAGTAGTTACACCAATAAATATATGCCTTTAATATTCAGTTACACCACCAGGTTAGGGACAGGTTTGGAATACAACACTGTTTGCACAAAGTTCAACTGGGGAGTCTCTCTCACTCACACACACACACACACACA